>PVJA010000743.1:0-151912 GCA_004027025.1 Myocastor coypus
AAAAAAAAAAAAAAAAAAAAAAAAAAAAAAAAAAAAAAAAAAAAAAAAAAAAGAATCAGCGCTGCTCCTCTCCGTGCCGTGCCGCGCGTCTCTGCAGTGCTGCGGGCCCTGCCCGCCTTCCCGCTCAGCTTCTTCCCGCGCCTCTCTTCCTTCCGCTCTCCCCAGGACTTTCCTTCCTTTGAACACTCTTCTCTCGTCCACTTCCAGGACTTTGACGATCCGCTTTCAGATTTAGATATTTCTCTGTTGTTTAGCTGCTTGTTTCTCAGCTCTGAAGTTTCGTACTCGTCACGTTAGTAAGTAAAGGATGGGAATGCTGGACAATGGCACGTGCCCTGTGCTGAGCCAGTTTCCACTACAGACAGCCAAAGAGCATTTAGTTGTTGGGCTGGGATATAGGTCGGTAGCACAAGGGCCTGCCTGGCAAGGCTAAGGTCCTGAGTTCAATTGCTGGTCAAACAAACAAACAAACAAACACAAACAAATAAAAAACAGAAAAAAAGAAAAGAAAAAGAAAAAGAACTTGTCAAATTTACTGAACAAGTTAATATATCATTTTCTTAGAAAAACCTCTGAGCATCTAAGCGAAAGGATTTCTCCATCTCAGTTATGTTTTATCATGATCCTATCTTAGTTGTGTATGAAAATTATAAACCCTGGAACAATCTATGCAACCTTTTCACACTATCTTTTCTAAAACTAAGACCTAAGAATTTAAACCAAAAATATTTTACAAGAATAAGTATCAAGTACACCCCACCACTGCCATGACTGCCAGCAGCCTGGTGAAAAGTGGTATGAGAAGATAGACACCCACAGAGCAGCCCCCAGCCAGTATGCACAGGATGGACAGTGTTATGGTTTTTTGTCTAGGTGTCCCCTCAAGGTCTCTTGCAGTCATGGGCGGACTTCTAGAGTTTGAGATTAACTCATGACCCTCTGGGCTTATGGGTGTGAGTGCTACACCCAGCCTGGGATGGACAGCCTGAATGGGGACAACCTAAGAGGGACAGACTGGCTCTCTGCAGCCATTGTTGCTGCTACTCCTCCATTTTGCTCTGGCTGGTTTACTGCCTTCCACTGCCATGAGCTGCTGCCCTCTGCCATGTGCCCCTCTGCCTTGGAGCCAACTGAGTATAGCCTGAAAGCTCCAGTAACTGTGAGCTAAATAAACCCTTCCTTCATTTTGGGTGTCAGGTCAAACAAACAAACAAACACAAACAAATAAAAACAGCAAAAAATAGCGGTATTTGTTTGTGTTTGTTTGTTTGTTTGACCAGGTATTTGTCCCAGCAGCAAGAGAAGAGTAACTGAGACAGACAGGAAGGGCTAGCAACCTGAAATAATGAGAAGCAAGAATAACAAAAAATGTGAGTCCAGAGGAGGTGACTAAGTTAGGTGATCCAGTATTGTGCTTCAGCACAAGGACACACAGAGTAGAAGCAGGTGGGTAAGGCTCCTCCTTTTCTTTTTAGGTTTTCTTTTTCTTTTTAATTAAATATTTCTTTCTTTCTTTCTTTTTTTTTTTTTTTTTTTTTTTTTTTTTTTTTTTTTTTTTTTTTTTTTTTTTTTTTTTTTTTTTTTTTTTTTTTTTTTTTTTTTTTTTTTTGCTGAAACAAGGATTTAACTCAGGCCCTTGTGCTTGCCAGGCAAGTGCTTATTCTACTGAGCTATCTACCCAGCCACTCTTTTTTACTTTTTAAATTTAATTTTTATTTGTTATTATTTCTGTTCTCTTTTTTTCTCTTTTCTAAACAGCCAGGGAGAAGTACAGCCACAGAAAATTAATCCCATCCCCCCCAAACCCAGAGACCAAGATCAGGTAATCACTCACTCCTGTATTTTTTCTCTTCTGTACCTTTGTAGTTTCCCAAAGTTTATGTGATCATCTTTTGTCCTTCAGCCCTTTCTTTTCAGATATCTTTATTTTATCCACTGTTTTTTGTTTTGTTTTTGCAGGACTGGGGTTTGAACTCACGACTTTGCACTTGCCAGGCAGACACTTGTGCCATGGAGCTACCTCCCCAGGCCCTATCCACTATCTTTTTTTTTTTTAATATTTTTTTTTTTTTGTACCAGGGATCAAACTCAGGGCCTTGCACTTGCCAGTTTGCCATGTGGGTGCTAAGGCCCCTAAGCTATCTCCCTGGTCCTAATTAACTATGTTTCTAAAATCTCCCCACCATAGGGTAAAATATTCTGTCAAGGGAAATCACTTTGCACATAAGCTTCAGATTTATGATTGATTCTGTAATGTAATTATAGGATTTGCCCCCAAAGTTAAAGGCAGAAAATTAATAGTTACCAGATTTGTCAGTTTCTAAACTGTGATAAATATTATTGTTATTGTTTCTTTCTTTTCTTTTCTCCTTTCTTTCTTTCTTTCTTTCTTTCTTTCTTTCTTTCTTTCTTTCTTTCTTTCTTGTTTGCTTTTGCTTTTTCTTTCTTTTCTTTTTTCGTTTTTCTTTTTTTTTGTATTATGGCCAGCTCAGCCTGTCTTGGGGTTGGGATTGGCACATGTGGCACAAGGGATCAAACCACAGTCTCTGTGGTTGCCTAAGCTCTCCTAAGCAGGTGCTTTAGACCACTGAACCATCTTGCTGGCCCCAAAATCAAGTGGCTGTTTATTTTTATTTATTTTATTTATTTACTTATTTTTGGTTAGCTCTGGCTGCCTTAAGGGCTGGTGTGGGGATTGAACTTCTGTCCTCTGTACCTGACTGGTATTGCCCATGCAGGTGCTTAAACTGTGATAACTTGAAAGCCCTGTTATTATTAATTATACTACTTTAGCTAGGATGCCATTTCTGTTTTAACCATTTCTGTTTTAACCATTTCTGTAACAATCAAGGAAGTTATGGGGTAATAACTACAGCACCAGAGGACTGGGGACTGAGCCAAATATACATCAACATCTCACTCTTAATTAATTGGAAAGCTGGGGTCTTTGATAGTCACAAACTAGAACCTCCTACAAATCCCCAAAGAGGAAATGTTACCTAGAGAGGCCTTTATACAAGTGCTATAGCTGCCTCCTACAAATGGAAGAAGTATCAACACAGAAAACAAAATAAAAACTTTTAGAGTAGAAAATGGCAAGGCACACAACAAAATGCAACCTCAGACCTCCAGTCCACCCAGAACACGTCCAAGAAACAATGAGATAGAGGACAATGGAAGATACACAGTTGATCCATGAGGCTGTAGAAGCAATTAGATCAGAAATAATCTCTCGCGTAAAGAAGGCAATGTCAACATTTATAAGGAATTGCTCAGCAAATCTAGAACAGAAACAGATTACAAAAAAGGATGATTATAGGAAGAGAGTGTCTACTATGAATGATCAGTGTAGGAAAGAGACAAAATGTGTGAAGTGGATTCCAACGGATATTTAGGAAATTGAAAAGTCCACTGAAAGCTGGCAAAACCTTTGAATGAAACTGAAGGTAGATTTTCAGATTTTAAAGATAAGATCTTGGCTAGTGATCATGAAAGAAAAAAATCTCTTGAAAGCAACAAAAGATCAGGAAAGTATGTAGTAACCTTTTTTATCTCTTTTGATAATTTTTGGCTTGAAGCTCACATTATCTGCGAACAGAAAAGCTACCTTTTCCTTTTTGGGGTTCCTATCACAAGGAGTGTTTTTTCCATCCTTTGACTTCCAGTCTATGAATTTCCTTTTGCATTAAATATATTTCTTGTATATAGCATATTGTCAGATTTTGTTTCTTCATCACTTTGCCAATCTGTTTCTTTTGATTGGTGAATTGAGGCCATTTACACTGATGGCTATAACTGATATGTATTAACTTATCTTTATCATGTTAATTTTCTGCTGTGGGTTCCTTGCTTTTCCCCTTTGTTTAAATTCTTGGTCCTGGTTGGTGGTTTGCTTGTGTTTTTGTTCTTGGAATTGTGGTCATTTTGTAATCATTTTTTAGGATATCTTTCAGTACTCTTTGTGAAGTTGGTTTGGTGGTCACAAAGTTTTTCACTTGTTCTTTATTACAGAAGTATCTTATTTCTTCATTGATTGTGTGTGTGTGTGTGTGTGTGTGTGTGTGTGTGTGCGTGTGACCAGGGTTCAAACTCATGACCTTGCACTTGCCAGAAAGGCACTGTGCCACAGAGCTATCTCCCCAGCCTCATCTTCATTGATTTTGAAAAATAGTTTTGCAAGGTACATCAGTCTAGTTTGGAAGTTGTTTTCCTTCAGGACTTAACATACTTCACTCCAAGCTTTTCTTGACCAGAGGAAAAAGCATTGAGAAGTCTGCTATAATTCTGATGGGCTTTCCTTTATAGGTGATGCTTCTTTTCTGCAATGGCTTTTAACATTTTATTCTTGTGCTAAGTTACTGGGATCTAGATTATTGTATGTCTGGGTGTTGTCTTCTATATTGTCTCCTTGAAGGGCCTGACTGCTTATAATCAGTGTGGAGATTTCTCATCCAATTAGGCTTAGAGGCCTCATTAATCTCAGCTGATCTTCTTCTGGGTACTGTTCCAGACTGTCTGAGTTACTTTTCTCTCCGTGCTGGGACAAATACTCGACACTTAAAATGAAGAAAGGAAAGGTTTATTCGCTCACAGTTACTGGAGGTTTCAGTCCATATTCGGCTGGCCCAAGGCTGAGTGGAACAGGGCAGAGAGCATCCATTTCATGGCGGCGGAACAGCGACAGTCATAACAGAGGCAACAGACCAAACGGGAGCAGAGAGCCACAGCTTGAGTCTGTCTCCCTGCCTCTCTTTATATTACATTCAGGCTCTCCACCTCAGTCTATCCACCTTAGGCTACACCCACAATCCCAGAAGTACTTAAAACACATAATTCCAGGGATCATGGATCAAGTCTCAATCTATAGGAGTCCCTGCCCCATGACTGCATGAGGCTTTGAGGGGACAACTAGACACAAACCATAACACAGAAGAATTAAAAACATCATACCAGGGTGATATTGTGTATACATGTTGATAGCAGTGAAATTTGTCCTTGACAAATCTTAGAAACAACTCCAATGCCCATCAACCAAAGAATGGACAAAACAGATGGGGTATTTTTAATACAATGGAGTACTACTCAGGTACGAAGAAGGATAAACTCGAGACTTTTATAGGTAAGTAGATATAACAAGAGACCACATTCAGAAGTGAAGTAAATCAGACTCACATGTGTAAACATTGTATTTTCTCTCTATTGTAAGAAACTAAAAAGGTCAGATCCAAAGTCTATGATAGATGTTGTGAAAGGGAAAGAAACTGCTCAAAAGGAAAGAACAACTAGGCCGGGGAAAGGCGAAAAGGAAGAGAAAAGAAAACACACACACACACACACACACACACACACACACACACACACGTACACATAATAAGTGAGAAAGTTAAAGTGCTAATTTCTTTTAGTTCATTGAAAGGAATCGTTTGGGCTTATTCCTTTTTGATTAATTCTGCCTGCCTATATCTTGTAATCTGAGTAACTAGGTCGAAGACAACAACACACAATTTATTAACTCTTGTTAATTTCCTATTATTTTATTTTGAAATTCTGTATTTTTTATCTTTAAAATAAGAACAGATAAATATCAATAAGATAAACTCACCTATTAAAGGAGGAGAAAAACTAAAATAAGTAAAATGCTAAATCCAAATAGTAGACTAAGATAAAAATCTTAGTAGATTGACTTCTAATGGTCAAAAAAAAAAAAAAAAATAATAGGAAAAAAAAAAGAACATGGTGGGGTTAGTGATTCGATAATACATCAATTTAATTTGGAAGTGAGAAGGTCTAGGGATATAGCTCAGTCACTTAGAGGTTTATGTAACTGACATTATTTGAGGTTAAAGGTCAAAGACTGGGCAGCCACTTCAGACAAGGCCTTGGGTTGTGTCGCAGTATGGTGGCTGCATCATGAAGTAGCAGGGAATGTCACTGAAACGAGAGAAGAAGGCCCTGCGGGACTCAGGCTGGGCCTTTATAGCATCACACTCTCTGGGAATGAATCCACTTTTTGTAAGACCTAACTTACTCAACAGGTCAGCATTAGTCACCCATAAGGATACTCACGAGCCAGTCACCCCCATCTGTCACCCCTTTCACAGCGTCCACTGAGGACTAAGCTTATTGTCCGTGAGCCACAGTCAACATGGAAGTCTGAAGAATCCAGTGGACATGGCTGACAGAATAGTTACACATTAAACACTATGCTATCACAATGGAGAATGGACTATTGTTTTTCTTTCCGTTCTTCTTTATTTCTATCCTTTCCTTCCCTTCTCCATCCTCCCTCCCTTGTTCTCATCCCCATTTGAACATTTTCTTCCTGTTTCCCAACATTTATCATCTGTTTTGGTCTTTATTTACCCTTTGGATTCCTCCCAAAAGAGAAACAATGTGACATTGAAACATGTCAGGTTTATCTCACTTAAGATTATGTTTTCAGGATGTATCCATTCACCTAAAAATGTCGCAAGTTTATCATTCTTTGTGGAACTCTAAATAGTATTCCATTGTCCATAAAAAGCACATGTTCTTTATGTATTCATCCATCGATAGGCATGTGGGCTGTTTTCAAGATTTAGCTAACTACAAACCATGCTGCTGTAAACATGGGCATTCATATATCACTGTTGTGCAATGCTTTTAATTTGGGGGGAGGGGGAAGATATGTAGAAGGGGAGTAGCTGGGTAAAATGGAATCTTTCATTTTAGTTTTTCCAGGAATCTCCATACTGATTTCCATGTTGATTGTGGCAATTTATACTCCCAATGGCAGAGAAGTTTTCCTTTTATCCCACTGCCTCACCAACAGTTGTTATTGGTAGGTTTCTTGATGGTATCCATCTTTTCTGGAGTGAGGGGGAGTCTCAGTGCTGTTTCAATTTATGTTTCTTGTATGATCAGCAATGTTGAACTTTTTTTCATATATTTGTTTGCTGCTTTTACTTCATCTGAGCAATATATATTCATTTGAATAGCCCAATTTTGGGTTGAGTCTTCAAATTTGAAGGTTTAATTTTTTTGAGTTTGTTTTCATGTAGTTTAGATATTTGTCCTTTGAGGAATAGTTGGTAAAAATTTTCACATTCTTTAGGTTGCCTTTTTACTTTGTTGGTGGTTTTATTTGCTGTGCAGAAGCTTCTTAAATATATCAGCCTAGTTGTTGATTCTTTGTAATATTTCCTGTGTGCTTAGGGTTTGTTCATAAAATCCTTGCTTATGCCCATATCTTCAAGAGTTTTCTCTACTCTGTCTTCCAGAAGATTGTTGTTTTGATGTTTAGATTTTTGATCCAGTTTGATTTTAGTTTAGTGCATGGTGAGACATGGGTCTCAGTTTAATCTTTGACATGCAGAAAGCCAGTTTGTCCTGTACCACTTATTTTCCAGGGAGGGTGTTTGGTTCATTTGTCAAAGATAAGGTGACTGAGTGCATTTAGAGTTGTTTCTTATATTCTGTTCCACTGTTCCTCAGTTCTATTTTTTTTGCCAGTACCATACTCTTTTCATCACAATAGCTCTGTAATATAGTTTCAAGTTGGGGATTGTGATGTCCACCACCTTGCCTTTGCTGCCCAGAACTACTTTTGCTATTCTAGGTCTCTTCTGATTGCAAATAAATTTTAAGATTGTTTTCTCTAATTCTGTAAGCTATGATATATATGATATATATATATAATATTCGGTTGCTACAGAGTCTCATTATGCAGCTCAGACTCATGGTGATCCTCGTGCTTTCCAGCACTGGGATTACAGGCATGGGCCACCACATAGGGATTCTGGCCAGCTCAGCCTGCCCTGAGGGCAGGGCCAGCGCTGCATATGGTGCAGGGGACTGAACTATGGTCCCTGCACTTGCCTAAGCTTGTCTAAGAAGGCACTTTAGTTTGCAGAGCTATCTTGCCAGACCTGATATTATTTTTAAATCAAGATTACATTAAATCTGTATAACAGTTTTGAAAGTATTAACCATATGCTTTCAACCTAAACAGACTCAAATTACTTGCAAACAGCATTTTTTTTCTTATTCTACACATGGTTCAGAAAAAAAAAAAAAAAAGCAAAGCTATCAGTACTTCAATAACAATGATGGTTTAATCATTATGTGTCAAATAGAAGGATTAGAGCTCTGCCCAGAGGCACATACATTATATTAACACATCTATTTATTTAAAAATCAATCTAAATGAATAAAGCATTTAACTCAAAAAGTTAGTGAAAGGAACACAAAAATGTCAAATGAAAACAAGGACAAATAGATAATCATACAAATAAACTGTAAAAGAAATCAACAGATCCAGAAAATAGTTCTTTGAAAGATACTACAGATAAACTTCCACTTAGTAATCAATAAAATGGGAATAAACACATATAGTATAGTTGTAAATAAGCCAAAGGAATAAACAATGACACGGGGAAAAATCGCAATGTTTATAGAATTGTATTGTAAAATTCTGTGCTTACATTTGAGAGCTTTTAAGACCAAAGAGCATAACTAAGCTTAAAAACCACCAAAAGGGGTATTATTGTATGCTTGGTATAGATACTGAGCACATAATATTTTGCTGCACTGTGGCGTGGGGGCTGGGGGTAGGGCAGGTAACATTCTTGAGTAATAAGAGAAAACTGCCCTGGATGAAGCACCATGTAGTGTAGGCTCTATGCAGAGCTTAGTAATTGTGTTCTCTGGAAGCTAAGTGGCTTCTCTTTTATGTTTGTACAATAGGAAATCCGTGATTCTGTGATGGTACAAGGGTGAACCTGGAGAAGTGTAAAGTGGGAAATATGAAGTCTTTTCTAAAATGTATCATGGAAAGTTATCTTCCTTTCCTTTTTTCTTATTTCAGAAATTTCCTAATAAATGATGGAAAACCCAATTTATGTGACTCAGACCTAAGTACGGATAGAGAGGAAGGTGCTCATGCTTGGTGGTTGGCTTTCTAGGCCATGTGACCAATGACCTGACTGTGGCCCCGCTGGCATCCACTAGATATGTGGGACAGAGAAGAGGCAGAGAACTCAGACAGGGCCGCGTCACTTCCGGGAGGTGAGGACAGGGAGCGGAAGTAGTGTCCAGCACTCTCTGAGAACAGGAGGCTGTGTGCTGAGAGAGGTGACCGCAGCTGATGGACGCAGCCACATGGACTGCGCGGGGAGGCATGACTGCCTCCCACCAGGAGGTCCTACGCCAGCTGTTTGTATGTTTGACTAAACAGAACAGTGGGCATCCCTGCAACGTGTTAGGCCACAGTGTGCCGAAGTCTGCTCCTCTGGGCTGGCTTTGGGAAGTGCTGTGTAGCCAACTCTGCACAGGGATCCCCTGCAGTTTTTGGGCAGTTTTTATGGTATTATGTTCATCCTTACAGCACGAGGAAACTGGCATCAGAGGAGGAGGTAGTGTTCAGAAGGTCCCTGGAAAGCTGGTCTGGCCTGCAGCACCCTGCCCGTGCTGTAAGGCCAGGCCAGAGGGTCCGGTGGCCAGTTGGCAGCCACAGGTGGCTCCAAAGATCTCCACACAGTTCAGTCTTCTTTGCCTCCCTCCGAACAGATTACATGTGTGCTTTTCTTGTCTGGCTTTGCTCACTTTTGGAGAGTGTTCTAGGTAACAGGCCAGTCTGGCTCCTGGGAGGGGTCACCTCTCAGCCATGGCAGCAGATGCACAGCCAGACTTTCCCAGCCTGGGACTAGTTATGGTGGTCTCTAGTTGTCAGCTTTGCACAAATGCCTCATAGCTAACAAAAGACCAGAGCAGGACCTTTGGGGCAGGATGAGACACAGAGAGGACCAGTAGGTAATGTCACACTGGAGCATTTGAGTCAGTGCTGAGACACTGTCTCAAGAGTTACCCTCTTACCCTAACTGCTCTTAGACTGATTTCCTAGTTTGTAGCTGGCTTCCTAGTTTGTATCTTTAGTCAAACTGTAGTGGCTATGTCTCAGTTATTCTTCTCTCATTGCTGGGACAAATACCTGACAATCAATATGAAGGAAGGAAAGGTTTATTTAACTGGCGGTTCCTGGAGGTTTCAGTCTATACTCAGCCGGCTTCAAGGCACAGTGGCTCATGGCAGAGGGCAGCCTTTCCTGGTGGCGGCAAGGAGCAAGTGCACAGGCAGTGGCAGCAGCTCAGGTAGCTAGCCAGCCTCCCAACCCTCCTTACGTTGCAACACAAATAACCTGCCCCAGGGCGGGTGCAGCATCCGCATCCACAGTAATCAAGCAGAAACTCCAGAACCTACCTCACGACTGTATGAGGCTTTGGGGGGACAACGAGACACACACCATAGCAGGCTGCCTCAGTGTTTTTTTTTTTTTTTTTTTTGTATTTTAGGGAAGGATCTACAGGGCGTTCACTATGAGATCAGGCTTGTAGTGATCTGCTTGTTTATAGCCTCCCAAGAGCTGGGATTATAGGTGCGTGCCGCCATGCCAAGTCTCAATTGCTGTGTGTGGGGGTGCAGCAGATCCCCAGGCCTTACCCCTGCTTGTAGGAGCTTTAATCTGCTGAGCTATTTGGCTGGCCCTCAACGTTCCGGATTGATTTTTAAAAACTTATTTATTCATTCATTTATAGATTAATTTTTATGTATTTAGGGCAGGGCCTACAGGGTCTCACTATGTAGATTGGACTTTTAGAAATTCTTCTGTTTTCAGTCTCCCCAACTCTGGGGTTACAAGCGCGTGCCACCATGCCCAGTCTCAGTCACCGTCTCAGCATGTCCCGAGGGGCCGGGCTGGCTTGGCATGCCAAGGACTGAACCCCAGCTGCTGGGCTCTGCCTAAGCGGGTGTTTTAGTCCCCTGAGCTATCTGGCCAGCCTAAAAAAACAAAAAACAAAAAACTTTATTTTTTTAATAGTAATTTTGACTTTAGGGAAGAGCCAGAAGTTATATGCTGTAATATCTTTAGGAGCCCACTTTTCTTCGGACACCATCCAGCCAGAACCAACGCTCACTGAATATAAATAGAAATGTACTCCTGAAAGAGGACTTTCAGAACTTCTTCAGAAAGTAGCAAGAACAATGGATAAATGTGCTTAAAATGGGGGAAGTATTTTGAGGGGCATTAATGCTACTATGTTTTTTTCTGTAGTACATTTTTCTTAAACATTTCCATATATTTCAACCACACCTCTATGTTTTGTAATTATAATAATCATACATTTACTTCATGTATTCTATTTCTTATTTAATATAAATATATTAGAAATATAAATGTCTTTCAGGGCCTGCTTCATAAAGTCACAGAGGATCCCACACTCTGAAAGGCCCCAGGCCTGGCTTACACTCTGTGCTCAACACCATCATGGACTTAATAATCTTGAACATGGTACTCAACATTTTAATTTGGTAGTGGGACCTTCAAATTACATGGCTGGTTCTAATTTCTACTCTTATTTTGATTACGTTTTTATGATTTTATTATTTTATATTTGTTCTATGATCACATTCAAACTGTATTAAATACAAATAATTTTTCAAAAATATTCTTTGGAATTATGTTTTGGTAAATTATTATGGGTAGATTTCAGGCACAGATTTCATGGCTGGATCAGTATTTTTGTATAACACAGTGCAGTCTTCTGATATCATAGTTATATTGCCTCATATTCTTTATTTTAAAAGTATTGTGTATTTTCTTCTTCTTCTTCCTCCTCTTTCTCTTCCTCCTCCTCTTCCTTCTCCTCCTGCTCCTCCCCCTCTTCTTCTTCTTCTTCTTCTTCTTCTTCTTTTCTTCTCCTTCCTCCTCCTCCTCTTCCTCTTCCTCCTCCACCTCTTCTTCCTCTTCCTCTTCCTCTTTTTCTTCCGAGGACCCCCTAAGATGTAGGCCTGTAACATAGAGTGCTTCTCTGGAACCTCCCACCAGCTGTAAGTGAAAGGCATCCCTGCCCCAGCTCATCCTGCTGTGTCCTCACTGAGAATGAGGGTGGAGGATGGTGGTGGCTTTATGCACATCAGCTTCCTCATCTCAGCCTGGAGGAGCCATTTCTACCCAGAAAAGTCTGGTGTTGCGCAGATTGAGAAAAGCATTAGAATAAACCCCATAATACCTGGAACACTGCAGATGGAAAATAAGTGTTAACCTGCCTTCTTCCTTTTTTCCTTTAAGTTTGCATCTACCCCCTTTGGAGGGTCATTCACACTCAAATGAGGACTGGGATAGGGTGGGAGTTGATGAACATGGGTACAAAAATACATGATCTACGAGAGCGACTCCTGAAAGGTGGGAACTTAAGCAATGTTTCAAGAATATATTTATAAGGGGCTGGAGAGATAGCTGTGTGGCTCAAGTGCCTGCCTGGCAAGTGCAAGATTGTGAGTTTGAACCCCAGTCCTGCCAAAAAGAAAAAAGAATATGTTTATACTACTATATTATTTTTTAAAACAATTTGTTAGTACATTTGCAGTCTATAGTAATTACAGTCATACACTTTTCTTCCTTTTTCCCCTTCCTCTAACTCTAAATTCTTTTCTTATTTAGAAAAGACATGTCTGCCTCTGTCACTGTTTCTTCCTCTGTGTCTCTGTCTCTCTGTCTGTCTGTCTCTGTCTCTATCTCTCTCACTCTCTCTCCTCCCTAGCATGCTTTTGTGGTTTTCAACCGCCATGAATGCTTGCCCTTTTGCCGTGTGCCACCCTGCCTTGGAGTGAGCAAGTATAGACTGAGATCTTCGCAATCTATGAGATAAATAAACCTTTCCCCATTTAATTTGGGGTGTTGGTTATTTTGTCTCAGTGAGAAAATTATCTAAGAATACTGATCTGGAGTGTGGCTGACGCTGTGCTGTCACAAAGGTGAAAAACTCTGATTTGAGAAGAAAGTACTAGAGAACCATGTTTCTGAATGGTGGTGAGTGACCTCACCATGTTCCAGAATGGTAAGAGCATAGAGAATTTGTTCTTCAGAATTATATTCAAGGTGATCAGCAATTCAGGCATTTGATACTCACAGCTAAGAGAGAGGGAAACCTGGTTACTGTTCCATTGGGCAGCAGTCTTTGGAGTCATCCATATCTTACTAGTTTTAGGTGCACACAAAATGAAAGAGTTAAGGGGTCAGAAATCTTCTACCTTGATTTCAGAAGAAGACCTGGGAGGCCAGACCTCTGAAAGGCAGATGTGTGAAGCTCTGGATATGAAGTCAAAAGCCAAGTGGACACCCCAGACGTTGGAAGATGTCAGGAACATGTGCCATCTGAGAAAACCTATAATGAGGGAACAGATCCAGCCCAAAAAAGAAGCCATGGGAGAGCCACCCAGGCCCTTTGGAGTTCATGTCTTGCCACAGATTGTCTTGAATACTGCACATGGAGCTATGGGATTTAACATCTTCCCTGCTGTACTTTGGACTTGCTTTTGTCCCATTCTTTTGTATCTCCTTGTTTGTAATATCTATATTGTGTTGCTCCAAATTGGAAGTAACTTTCTTTTCATTTGTCCATATGACCACAGTTAAGAGTTTGTCCTAAATCTCAGAAGGGACTTGAGACTTAGACTTTTAAGGATTGGTAAAACTTTAGGGTCTTAGCAATTCTTAGGAAGGAACTAATTGCCTTTTGTGTAAAGGAATGTACATGAGTCTTTTGGGAACCTGGGGTAGAATGTCATAGCTGCTGTCTAGAAGTCCTTCCACCAAAGCCTCAGGTGGTCATCAAAGGCAGGTTTTTCATAGGTGGCTGAACCTAGAGTTTGTCATTGATTCATGGTCCAATGCTGGAACTAAGGGCGTGAGTGCTACACCCACCCAAGGGTACACAGCCTGAATACAATACAAAGGACAGAAATGAGCTTGTCCTCTCTCCCTTCATCTCTTCTCTTGCTTTTTCTGTCTTCTACCAACACGCTGTTTCCTTGGCATGTGCCACCCTGCCCTGGAGCTCAGTACTGCATCCTACGCAAACCGTGAGCTAAATAAATCTTTCTCCTTTTAACTTTGAGTGTCAGGTTTTGTCTCAGGATTAAGGATAATGACTAAGACACTCTCCATTCTATTCTTCATTTAAATCAAGCTCCTCTATCTTGTTGCTTCAGTGTACAGGAAACTTCTTTTTATCATTTCCAAATTTTCATTGATAGACAGTGCCTCACAAAATTGGCTCTGTCCCCTCTTGTTTAATATTCTCTGTGGTGTGTTACATTTTCTGCTTTTGATCTTTTTCCTGAAATGCCACTATCTTTTTTTTTGTGTGTGTGTGTGTGTGAGACCGAGTTTCAAACTCACGACCTTGCTGCTATCTGTTTAAATGATACAATTCCATACTCTTAACTCAGAATGTAGAAGAACTTAATTAAAACTGTATATAAAGAGCCAGCCAAATAGCTCAACAGATGGGCCAGGCGTTGGATCCCAGGGCCTGCTGTGCTGGCCCCACCCCTGGGTACGCTAACAGGGCAATTGAGACTGTAATCCCAGCTCTTGGGAGGCTGTAAACAGGCAAATCAGTACACGTTTGATCTAGTAGTGAGACCCTGAACACCCTGTCCCTGTAGACCTTTCCTTAAAATACAAAATACAGAAAAACATTCTCAGGCCTTCACAGAAAGCAAACTGGCCAAGCAGTGGCCGTGACTCGTCCCGAAGGCTGACACTAACAACAGTTCTACAAAGTACTGTATATAGTCCCAACCTTAATCCTGAGGGGATTTGACCTTGAAAGATACAAAAAATGAATGTTTTGTTATACAGGTCTTGCTCTGACTTGGCCTTGATCACCCAGCAAAAAAAGCTTAATTACAATGCATGAAATGCAGAGCTAGATTGGTGAGATGAGCTGCAGGAGGCTTGGATCAATAGCCTCCAGCATTACAAGCTTCACTGGTGGCCCACTGCAATTGCAGAACATTTAACTGTATATGCATCTGCTTCCTCTTAGTCCAAAGAGAAGAATTTTCTTTTCCTTTTTATTTTCTTTTCTTTTTTTCTTAGCAACATCAATAGGAAGGTGGGTCATGCCCACACACTGTGCTCTGTTGAACTATTGTGAGGACAATATGCAATGTGTCAACTGTTAAAAAAAGAAAGGGGAAAAGAAAAAAAAAAAGTAATGTTTATTGAAAGTGTTAATGTTTAATTATTTGATCAATCTTATATACGTATATCTATCAATCTAAACTGATCTGATGATGAAAATATGTAATATAACCATTGTTAAATTTAAATAATAATAAAAAATTAAAAAAATAAAATACAAAATACAAAAAACAAAACAAAGCAAAACAAAAAACTGCATGTGAATCTAGTATATTAAAGTAGACAATAAAAAGCATCAGTATTATTCAAATTATTTATAGACAGCTAAATTAGGTAGAAATATATGCAGTGAGACAGAGCTAGATCTTCAAAGGAGACAAACACATCAGAACTGTGCCTGGAGGCACATCTGAAAAAGAGTAAAGTCACAATGGCCAGATTTACATACTTTCTTGAGGGATAGGAAGCCTCAGATTATTGCTGTCATGCTTTTGAAATTTCCCATATAAGCAAACAGCTATCTTATTAGATTTAGGCTAACAAAACTAAAGATAAGATTAAGATTGGATATTATCAACCAAGATTAATGAGATTCACATGCCCTTGCTAGTATTGGATCAGTGGCCAGATTTACAATCTTACTGGCTGATTACATTTTTGATCTATGCTGTAGCCATCTCATGATTTTGTTTTGTAAAACTTTCTCAGATAAATGGGTTCATTTCCAAGCCATTTGAGAACCCAGCTGTCTCCTTGGAGCTATTCCTAGTTCCCATTCCTATTCCCCAATATTTTTCTACTCTTAAAATCTGTTTCTTCTTTGAAATCTGAATTCATTCTTTGACTTCAGGGAAACTGAACTTGGTATATCTGACATCTAGCAGGTTGGGATCTATATTTTTCCTCATTCCCCAAATGAGCTATAGTTCTGCAGAACAAAGGCAAAAGGCATATATATCCAAAATGAAAGACAAGTAATGTAAGGAATGGTACAAGGCAGAGACCAGGCAAGACCACCAGGCTTGTGTAGAAGCAACCCGACCTGGCATTTATTGTGCCCACATGCAGGCAGAGAGGGCAAAAGTCCATCTGTGTAGTACAGAGAAAAACAGAGCCGCCTTATCTTCTTATTGGGCTTGGACAAAGGAAGTCAAGTGGGGAGATCAGGCAAGGGACCTCAGGTGATGAGGTCTGGGCACATATCCACAGTCAAAGTGCCCTGGCACCTCAGGGGTCAAACTACTTGGAGCATCTGGTGACAATGTGTAGATGTGCTCAAACGTTCAGGTGCCTGAAAGATTTTGTGACCTGTGTCACCTCTTCTTTATAACAGCCCATCCTTTGTTTGTCAAGGGCAACAGCACTGTTGTGGAGCGACGTTTTCTCTGAGAATAATGCTGCAGCTGAGAAACAGGTAGGGTGCTGGAGAGTGAGGTCTGAGTAGAGCCCCACAGGTCAAAGGAAGAAAAGATAAATTTTGAAGGTGAAGGGGATCAAGAGGTGGGTGGAGTGGGAAGGGAAGGAACGGAAGGGGATGGCAGAACAAAGTAAGGTATACTATGCACATCTACCAGCTCCTCATAAAGAACATAAACATGTACTACAAACATGCACTTATAAGTAACAGAAGTTATGAAAAATATTGCATCTGCCTTGAATATGAACACCTCCACCATCATTCCCTAATCAGTACAGCATCAGCAACTGTTGACTTGTTGCACTTGATTGCCTGAGGTGTCGTGATCATCTAGACGTGACCTGACAGGGGAGACTGTGTGCAGACCATGCATAGTGCTGCTACGCTTCATGTAATGGACTTGGGTGTCTTATCACTGGTCTCTGAAGCTAAGTCCTGCGGATATGAAGAACTGATGTGCAGTCACAGAAAAGCGACTTCTTTTAGCAAAAATTCTTCCTAATGAATACTCAAATAATTGTGTCACATGAATGAAGATATCACTTATCTTACTTATCTCAGCATCTGGCTTATAAGTAAATCATCTCAATGAGCATTGGACTTCTAGCTGCTGACATTCAGCATGGAAACAGTCATGATGCAATAAGTTCTTGTGACTGTGTGTGTGCAGAGCTGAATCAGGCCCTGGACCATGAGCTGTATGCACGTAAGCTCATTTATTCTGCATACACTTTGGGTTACTCATATATTTCCGTTTTGCATTTGAGAAACCTGAGCTGTACAGACATCCATGTTTTTCAAGGTCCACAATTCTTTGTGGGATGCCATGGCCAGAATAGAGTTGGTGCATTCCTAGAATCATGGTGCTGTGCTGAGCACACCATGCACAGGGCCTTGTTCCATAGGTAGAAGATCGGGCAGCCACACTAAGTCTTCTACAATTTCCACCCCTTAGGAAGAATCTGCAATCATCCCAAGATGCTCATCTGAAAATGAAGGTGGTTACTCTTAGCCACTGCTTGTGTCTGCGTCCCGGCAAAGATTTTCTTTAGCAAGTCTTATATAAAATACCTTAAACATAGCCATCTACTTTGGCTCAGTAGTAACTTCTGGGAACATCCACACAAGGAATTATAACCACAAATTGGAGATAGCTGTGTATCTGATATTTCATGCTGCACTATTACCAAGGAGATGAGATCCTATGCCTCCATGAGTTATAAAAGGACACTAAAATGCGTGGAAAAATTATCGCAGGATTTTGTAAGGTGGGCCACAATGTAGCATGACAACAAGCAATTGGTGGCTCTAGTTCTGCAAAGGATACATGGTGGTAGAATTTTAAACTGATCCAAGTGCTTTAAGTCAATCAAGTTACTAGATAGTACATATTCAAATTTAACAGTTTTACAGCTGGGCATGGTGGCGCACACCTGTAATCCCAGCACTAGGGAGGCTGAGGCAGGAGGATCGGTGCAAGTTCGAGACCAGCCTGGGCTACCAAAGTGAGCTTAAGGCCAGCCTGAACTGCATAGCGAGACCCTGTCTCAAAAAGACAAAAAAAAAAAAAAAAAAAAAAAAAAAAAAATTAACAGTTTCGACAATTTCACTCTACTTTTTCTCCTATAGGCAGACTATGGCATAGACCTAAGAGGCAAGACCATGGATCCTGGTTGTAAGAGGATGGATGGTGTCAGTCCCATCACAAGGCCAAAGCCCTGAGAGTGGGACTTAGGAGAGAATTTATTGCCGTAAATCCTGGAGTCTGCAGGCCCAAGAACTAGGAACTCTGACGTCCATATGTAAGAAAAGACAGATCTCCTAGTGCCAGCAGAGGGAGAGAGAATCCATTCCTGCTCCGTGGATTTGTTGTAGTTGGGGTGTCAACAGGTTGGATTATGCCTGCCCGTGCTGATGAGGACTGCTACAGTTCAGAGCTCCAGTGTCTCCAAAGCCTGTGTGCTAAAGAGCTGGTCCCTGGCATGGGGCTACTGGGGACCTTGTAAAAGCAGGGCCTAGTGGAAGACCTTCAGGTTCTTGGGGACACATCTTTGAAGGAATGTTGGCACTCTTGTCTCTTTTTGTTCCCTCCCTGGCATGAAGTGAGCAGTTCTGTCCTACCACATGCTGTTGCATATGGGTGCTTTGCCCACCAGAAGGAGCACTTTGCCCAACTGAACATGGGTTGAAACCTCTAAAGTTAGGAGACAGTACACATCTTTTTTTCTTCATAAGTTTATTATCTCAGATATTGTTATGGTAATGGAAAGCTGACTAACCTTTTTATTTGGTGTGCTGATTCAAAGGCTAATTTCTTTCTTTATTTTTTTTTAAATTTTTTTTGTTAATTTTTTTTTTTTTTTTGGCTAATTTCTTTATGAAACAGCTTCATAGACACACCCTGAAATAGCACTTTACCAGATATGTGGGTCTTCCTCAATGTAGTCAAATTAAAACATAACAGGAGCCATCATAGGCCTGGTCCTTCTGTCCTGGAATCATTGCCTGGGACATGAAAATCCTGAGATTTACTTGTTATCTGGAAATCCTTGTCTTCTTCACACTTTTAGGGCAGAGACTAAATCTCTTGGTGTAATTTTCAAATACCATAAATAATGCCATGAGTGTAACTGAACTCAGATGGTTACCAAGTGTGAACATGGAGACACTTTTAGAATGCCATAAACTACATAGACAGGTGTGCAGTTTATTATGACAGTGATGAAAGGCGTGTCCTGTGCAGTGCTCATGGGATAAGCCCCAAACTCTACATAATGAGACTGTGCCTAACCAGCACTACCCCACTGCCACCCAGGGGCAGTGGGAATAGGTAGGCAAGATGGTCTGATACTTCTGCACACAATGTATGTCACTCTAAGAGACCGCAAACAGAGAACTGATTGAACAGATTGTGATACTCCTAGAACACTCACATTCTTAAAGAAGAAAATACTCTTAGTACAATATTAATTGGAAACAACAGATACTAACTTATATATTCAATAATATATCTTTTTTCTTTCTGCATATGTATGTACACATATATGTATATTTATGTAAAGATATTTGGCATATGTATATCTCAAAAGATGGTTTATCAAAGGATTTTAAGTAATCATTGAACAGCAACAGACTTTCTGGTGCGCTGCTTCACAATTATGTTATTGTAAATAACAGTTACATATTGCACATCTCAAAAATCTAAAAGGAAGGACTTTGAAAGCTTTGAATATAAAGGAATAATAAATGTTTGGGGTAAGTACACTGATTTAAGCATCACAAAATATACACAAGTACACCTTTAATGCAGTACAACCTGTACTAACTGATACTCTTTAATATGCATAATTTTTATCAGTTAAAAATTTAAAACAGGATGAGCTGGCTATTGTAGACACCTAGACCCAAGCTATAACAGACCTGGTCATTCCTGGGCTGGCAGACCTGAAGTTCCTATGTGCCCTAGGAACTTCCAGTCTCTGGCAGTTGTGGCTAAGCTTGATCTCCAGATTTATATAGAGAACGTGGGCATGATGAGATTGTGGGTAGCCAGGGCAGGAGAGGAGGCTATGTGCAGAAACGCAGGCTCTGGACCTTTCACATGCCCCCTGCACAGAAAGCAAGACTTGGTTCCATTTGATGATGTGTGGCTATAATGCCTTTGTCATTTAAGTAGACAGTAACAACATACAGAACATTTTACATAAGGCTAGCAGTCACAGTTTGCAAAGCTAATAAATTTTTAGAACCTCATTCCAAATCTAAATAACACAAGTACAGTCTGAGCTCTGCAGTGTAAAGGTACCATGATGGGTGTTATGGTGAGTGGAATGGGTTGCTGGTTTTGTGCTTTATTTTTAGTAAATTAGAAGATTTCCAGACAGAACAGGGCCTGGTCACAACTCTTCACTTCCCTTGAGGCTGGTGAGACCCACGAGTGTGCGTCTGAGGTCCAACAGCAGGTGTCCAGCTGGCCCCATCCTCCCTGCACTGCAGCGTTCTTGACACCTTGTGGTTTGTGGCAGCCGTATCTCTTTAAAAGGAAAAAAAAATGCTCCGGGTAGGGGGAGCTCCTGACTGCAGCAGTGCGGGCCGCCCGAAGCCCTGTGCGGCTGCGGTGCAGTGAGGCCCGGAGCTGCGGGCGGCGAGGCGAGCAGAGGCGGACGCCCGGGCGGGTGAGCGGAAGAGCAGGGGCAGGGCCGGTGTGGACAGTCGGGCGGTTCCCAGCGCCTCCCTTGGGAGCGCCACAGGGAGCTGGGGTAGGGGAGCGGGTGGGGGAGGGGTTCGGCTGGGGGCTCCTTCTGCAGCTTGGCTGTCGCTGCAGGAGCGGCGTGTGCGCCCCCCCCCCCCGCCTCCCCGCGTGGTGGGGCATCGAGGGGCCTGGTGAGGGGAACGCAGAGTGGGCTCCTCATTTCACTGCAATTTCTGTTGAGTGCGTGGAAGTTGTCCTTGTTGTAAGCAGCATGTCCTTAAATGAGCTCGTGTGCTTCTTTCATGTTGTACTGCTTTAAAATCTTTAGTTAAAACATTCTTTTCTTATTTTTATTGCAATAACTGCTGATTATATTCTTAGAAAGAGCACACCAATTTTGTCAGGAAAATCTCTCCTTTCCCTTTCCCCCGGTCTTCCACCTTCCCCCACTTCTCCTTTCTTTCTTTTCTTCTCTCTGTCCCTTCTCTTTCCCTCCCTCACTTTCTTTCCTTAAAACAAGGTCTCATCTCAGAGAAGAGCGCTGGATTTGTTTCTAACACAATTGTTTTGGTTCTAATTTCATCCTGCCGACTTGTGAAGACGATCAGTCAGTCTGTCCCGTGTAAGTGAAAGTCAAAGTGCAGGGTGCTTCCACGTGTGTCCCTAGCAAAAGCTGTCTTGAGGTTCTAGGAAAGGGGAGCTTTAGTTCTGCATCTGCTGATAACAGCCCCAACGGGCAAACCCACCACGTTGTGTATAAGCTGCGGCTCACCCCCAGGCACCTGCCCTGGGTTGCTGTGGGCTTGCGTCCCTGTGGGCTTCCAGAGGAGGACTCACCAGCGTTCTTTCCTCAGTCTTGTCCAGAACGACTCACTTCATGTGACGGCAAATGATACTCAGTTCCTTCTCCTGTTTCTCCTTTTTACCAACTGGGATCTGCAAGACTCTTTCAGTGTTCTTTTCGAAGCAAATCAGGGCAGATTTTCCTTGTTTCTTGCTTGAACCCTAAGAAAAACTCTGCGATTAACATGAGGCTTTCTAGTACTTACATAATAGGAAGAAAAGCCCAGTGACAAATTTTTAAGGTCAGAATTAGATTATATCAGAGGCTTCTTCTATACCTTTTCTGATTTGTGTTGGATCTGCCCTCTGTCACCCTAGGTTCAAGTCGCAGCTCTGCCATATCCTCACTCTGCAGCAACAAGAATTTACTTACCTCTGTGAGGCCCAGTTTCTTTTTACATTACACTAGATGATGGCAGTTGTTCCTTACATAACGGTTTAGAATTGAAGTGTAGAAACGTGTGTGAAGGCCCTTAGAATGTACTCGACACAATACAGATTATATATATATATATATATATATATATATATATATATATATATATATATATTCCTGATGCTTTTAGATTTAGTCTACTCATCTACCTATCTACACAGCCTCGAAAACGGAAAACATGGTTTATGAGTCCCCCCAAAGAATGAATCTTGAAATGAACTTTTGGGTGTATCTTAATCAGTTTGGATACATATTTGGTTTTTGCAAGGAGCTAAACAGTATGCTAGCACCTTTATAGAAATAATGCTGCAGTTTCCCTGAGAGCTCTGTTGGAGGAGGGAAGGCCAGCTCCCTCTGTACAGCTTTCCTTGATCTGTTTTGGTTCAAGCAATGATGAGGATATTGATTTATCCTGCCATGAGTCCCGGCGAGCACTAGATGTGATTGATGTAGAAGATGCCAAGTGGGAAATTGGAACAATCCCCCTTGCTATGCTTAACTTGGACAGCATAGGGGACACTGTGCTGTTTATATTGCCAGTCCTGCAGCTATTTTAACTTCTGTTTTGTTTATGTCTTTCTTGCTATATTTTCTTTCTTTAAATTCTACACTTAGCGCATTATATTGGAGGTTGAAATCTTGGATAGAGCCACTGTATCCTTACCAAAGAGGGAATGTGAGAGAATTTGGAGAAAATGTTGGATTGGGGGGCCAAAGAGTGTGGCGCTGCTTGCCTGGGTTCCTCTCACATTACCGCTTGACAGTCTCCTGAGCAGCACATTTGTTGATGTACTGTCCTGAGTGTCGCTTGGTACGTATCACTTCAGCCAGTTGACTCTTGTATTGAATAAGTTTGATGAAATTGTCATTTTAGTGTTTCCTGCTATATTACCTTAAAATACTGACAAAAATATGCAATTTTTAGTCATCCTATATTTATATAATTGGACTGGTAAGAGGTTAATATGAAAGAAATTTAATTTCCTCTAAATATGAGAGGTCTGGTAGAGATAATTATTAAATTTCCTTTGATTTCTATGATTCAGATGACTGTCTCTGGACAATCTTCAGTTTATAAGAATTTGACCAAATAATACTTTTACCTATGTTGCTGCTTCTGATTCTCACAATAGCCTCATTGTACAAAAAGTTTTATTTTGCTCAAGGGTGTAAGTGTCTGCCCTGCAAGCACAAGGTCCTCTATTTGATCCCCAGTACCAAAAAAAAAATAAAAAGTCTTATTTTGCAGATTGTAGAATGTAAGATTAAGAGACAGTAAAAGCCAAATTATCTTTTTTCTATTTTATTCATTTTAATGAGAAAAGAAGGCAAAATAGCAATGAAACAGTTTCAAACAGGTTAGCAGGAAATTGTACAAATTAATACATTGTATATTGTTCTCTTCGCAGTAGTTATTCAGAGGACAAGATGCAGACATGATATCTTATCCAAACAATATTAGTACAAATATTGTACTAAGAAATAATTGCAAATTATTTCTTACTTGTAAGATGAGAGGCTGATTAAGTGTAGCTGGTACCAAGATTCTCTTTTGTACCTGAAAACCAGTACATTCTTAAAAAAATGTTGAACTCTGTCCCCAACTACAGGACACTTGGTTTCCTCTTCCAGTCTCAATGGCCATCTCAGGTGTGCCAGGGGGTGAGGCCAGTAAAGTAATTCCAGTAAATTAATAGTTACTGGAAATGAATATTTATTTGCATTTTAAAGGTATCTGAGATTTGTGTACCTTTTTATGTAACAGTAGAGATTAGCTTCTCTCCTTGATTTTTTTTTTTTTTTTTTTTGTCTTTTTGAGACAGGGTCCCACTTTGCAGTTCAGGCTAGCCTTGAGCTCACTTTTGTAGCCCAGGCTGGTCTCAAACTCACACTGATCCTCCTGCCTCAGCCTCCCAAGTGCTGGGATTACAGGCGTGTACCACCATGCCCAGCTTCTCCTTGATTTTTTTTTTAATACAATGATAAATCTCACCATTAAAAAGTCTAACGGTCCATAAGATAAAATATAAGAAATATTGCATAAGACAAATGCAAGGTTTAGAAGTTAATTTGAAATTCAAATTTAAGCAGGCATAAATGTTGATACTTACAATTTTTTTATTTGTTGGCAGCACTATATAAACAGAAGCTTAACTGATGACTTAAATAGTTGCTGCTTTGCACTTACAGATATCAACTTGTTAGCTTTTCAATTGTAGCACACACATTAGAGCCAACCTTTATCAGTTTTCCATCAGTTATGCCAATTGCTGGACATGTCCATAAAATGCACAAACCCCAGTGGTTTTCTTAATATTTTTATTAAATGTTTATGTTAAATGATTAGCTAAGAAAATGAGATGCTGAAGAATGTATTTGTGTCCAACTTACCTTAGTATTTCCCAGAATTCCTGCTAAGAATGACAACAAAACAAAGCAAAACAAAAAACCCCAAAGATTTTAAATGAATTTATATGGGCTCAGACAGACTTGGTTTTGAACCTACTCTACATCATGCTAACTGTATACTTAATCTCTTAAAGTCTCTGTTTCCTCCTTTTTTAATGGGGCCATTAATGGTAATAACCCCAGTGTCATGGATTTGGAGGCTGTGGCCTGGGTGTACATGGTAGGTGCCCTTTTCCCTTCAAAACCAAGGGTCTACAGGATGTTCAGGTTCTCAGTACTAGATCGGACTCAGTGATCTGCCTGTTTATAACTTCCCAAGAGCTGGGATTACAGTCATGTGCCACCATGCCCAGTTACAATTGCCATCTCAGCATGCCCCATTATCATTATTTAGTGTGCCCTAATATTATTTTAATAGCATTATTGAGATAATTCATATCCTACACAGTTTCCCCACATTATGACTTTTATCTGAGAGCAGAGATTGAGCTTTTCAAACTGAGCCTAAAGGCCTAAGGAGCTCTACACCAGCAAAGCTTCTTCTTTCCTCCAAACCTCTTCATCCTACAGTTGGGTAGACTGGAATGTGTGACTGGATCAAGTGAATTCAAGATATGCCATAAGAGAGAATGTGTTTTTGTCCAGGGTTTTCTGGCCCTGGAAATTGGCCCAAGTGATGCCATTGTTCACTGTTTATTGAACATTGTCTACATCCCAGGTCTGAATGGACCCTAACTGACAGAGGAGTTGAAGGTGAGCAAGAACTGCTTAAGCGACACCTTTATTTATTTATTTATTTATTTATTTATTTATTTACTTACTTATTTATTTATTTTCCAGTACCCCAGGAACTGAGGACCCTGCGCTTGCCAGGCAGATGCTTATTCTACTGAGCTATCTCCCTGGCCAAGTGACTTTCAACAAAGTTGTTGAGAAAGATTTGTATAACACAGGAGGGATTTGGAACAATAGGGAAAGAATTTACATGTTTTAAACTTAATGTGGACTACAGTATCTTCACTATTGTAATTTTCCATGGAGATCTCTAACGACACACTCACTCATATACAACGAGCAGCACTCATCTTTTGCTTCCCCTTCTGACGCATTTTATGTGCATATTCAAACACAGAGGTATGTATTTGAGGTCATGGAAGGGCTATGGCAGTCATGACCATTTCTACAATACACTTTGCCTGTAGGTTTCCATCATTGATGACACTCTGCAGTGCTTGCTGTGCTGTAGATTTGGGTCTATTGATTTATAGGGTAAATTAGTCTGACCTTTCCAGTTTGCAAAAATTCCATCTTATACATAGTGACTCAGTCTTTGCTGACTCATGCTGTACTTTGCCCTGAGCTGGATGAGATGTGCACTGTCTCGGTGGCTCCAGTGGGGCTTTCTGTGGCCTGCATGTCCATCTGCTTTGGCTCCTTGTTTCTGTACTCTTAGGGACTTTCAAGCATAGGTTTTCACCATACCCCAGAGGTCACCTGCGATGAAAGCAATGTGGAGTTTCTTCTCATCTCCCTGTTCAGAGGAGTGTGCACCTTGGGAAGCTGAGACCATGCCCATCTACTTACTCTTTGTGAGGAAGGAGTTAAAAAGATATTTCTAGGGAAACTAGGTTGCACAGGACTGTTCGGTGAGTACTGCAGCCTCAGGGAGAGCGAAGAGCTGCCCGTCCTCATCTGCCCTCCCTCCCTCCCTCCCTCCCTCCCTCCAGGACAGAGCCCTTCCTCCCCACTCAGCCTCAGGAGCAGTAGTACTAAGTCTGGGCAGAAAGGTTGTGACTCTGAAGTTTGACAGATACTCTTAAATAAGCAGAAAGGACATGATGCTGAGGAGGACAGAATAATAGAGGAAGTAGCTGCTACTGCTATTTTTGCTGCAGATCTGTAGGAAAAGTCTTGCTTGTCACTTTTTGGGTGATTGTCAGGTGTCTGTGTTCTGATTCCCTGGAGGTTTGCTTTGTCTGCCTACTTTCTGCTGCCCTTCCCTTCATTCCACCTTGGAACCACCTTCCCCCTTTCCCACACTTATGCATCTGCATCCTCCTGAGGCAACTTTGGGTTGAGAGGACATCTCCAGCTGTTCAGATCACATCCTGCTGGAAGCCTGTCGCCCCCCGGCTGCTCCTATCTCAGGTCCTGTAACTCCAAGGAATTTTCACATCACTGAATAACGAGGTGGCATATTTCTCTTCCTACTCCTTAAGTGAGATCATACATTATGCCAAATTCCCTGGATGGGTGAAGCCCAGGTTGCCCAAACAGCTTTTGTCTCTGGGAAGCAAGGAGGTCACCGAGTGGAGATATTGCTCTCGTGTCAGGCTTGGACAGTGGCTTCAGGCCTTCCTCCCAAAGCTGGTGAAGATGGGTATCTAAGTTTCATTCCCTGACTATGACTGTATGATGTGGATGATTGTGGGCCTGAGTGCCCAGTGGAGGACATGAGCCAGTGAACAGTGCTTGTCTGGTATACATTTGATCTCATGTTATGGGTTAAAACATTATATAAGCAAAAATAGTTGGTGTCCAACTTTTTCAAAAATTGCTCTTTACTGTGTCCTTATAGGCACAGTTGACTTTGGTCTTTGCAGGGTTCATGGATAAGACTCAGCTTTATTTTATAGACCAGGAAAGCTACGCATAAAAAGATTTTGAGATTCTCAAGTCAGTGGAATAGAATGCTCGTACTCCATTCAGCTGCTCATAGAAAAGGCTTTCCTTCCCTCAGCAAATCCCAATGCAATTGTCCCTTAGGTTTCAAAGGAGATTGGTTCTGAGCTCCTGGTAAACACCAAATCTCGGATTCTCTAGCCCCTTATATAAGATACCATAGAATCTACAGACATTCGCCCATGGACTTTAAATTATTTCTAAATGACAGATAATACCTAATACAGTGCAAATGGTTTGGAAATACCTGTTATACTATATTGCTTATGGAATAATGACAAGAAAAATATCTGTATGTGTTCAGTACAACACAGTCTGTTCTCAAAATATTTTGGATGCATAGTTGAATCATTCTGTGGGAGTGAAACCCATGGATCTGGCAGGGGGGCAACTCTATCCATGTCAGCCATTCCTTACGATGGAGTAAAGGAAAGGCTGGGAGTCAGATGCCTGGGCTTAAATCCTTCCATGGGGCTGTTGGTTGACTGCTTCTTGGTACTAGGAATTGAACTCAGGACCTTGCACTTGCCAGGCAGGTGCTGCACTGCTGAGTTAAATCTCATGTCCCGGTTGACTCTTCTGGGTCCCAGTTTCCTTATCTGTAAAACAGAATTAACACTTCTTTACCCATTGACCAAGATATTATGAGACATAAGTAAGGTAAAGTCTATGTTGTTTTAACTCTATGAATAATCAAATTATAATTAAATAATGAGTTAAATGAATTAAATATACTGTATTAAATACAACATACTAAATTTCTTCAATACTGCATTTAATAAATTCCAAATGAATTAAATATACTGCATGAATGAAATGAATTAAATATACTAGACCTGTACAAGGTAGTCTTATTATACTGTATTTTCATTTTAAATACCAATAACTTTACAATTACATATGAAGTTCAGGATATAATAATTTTTGTGCCATGTTAAAGAACTACATAAATATAAAACTGCAATGAAAGTAGCAAAAAATAACAGATATATCATGATTAGTTTGATTGTTTTTTGGGGAATTGTCCTAAATTCATTAGTATGGAGAATTTGAATGCTGACTTTTGATATTTAAAAAATTGCATTAAAAACTTTAAACCACATTAGACTCCATAAAAAGGCTACTAGTTTTTATCTTCTATATAATATAAATGTTAAGGATGTATAAAAATAAATGTGTCATATGTTGACATGTTCAAAAATGGCTGTATTATCAGTGAACGATTTATGTACTAGGAAAACATTAAATATATAAGTATAAAAATCCTTTATAGTGCTAGGCATAAAATAAAAATTTTGTGAATTAAACTAAGAAAAATAAAATAAAAATAAAGCTGAATTAAATCAATCAATCTATTTATTTATCTATTCCATTACTAACAGTCATATTCTTTGTATATTTACATATTTGGAATGACTAACCACCCAAGAAATGACTACATTTATTGAAGTCAATAAAGGTTTGTGTCCTGAATTGGAAAACTTCTAGAAAGACATTTTAATTTTTCTGTTGCCCTTATATTTTGGTCTCGGAGTAGTAAAAAGCAATTGTAAGATTAGATAGAGGAAACACTTTTCTCAATTTTTGGCTGTTGTTTTTACTTTGCTGGTGACTTTTTTGTTGTTGTTGTTTATATTTTATTTTTTGTGAAACCAGGGATTGAACTCAGGCCCTTGTGCTTGCCAGGCAAGTGCTTACTCTACTGAGGTACTTCTCCAGCCCCTTGCTGATGACTTCTTCTGATGTGCAAAAGATTGTTAATGAAATGAAATCTCAGTTGTTGATTCTTTGAAGTATTTCCTGTGCTGTTTGGTTTTATTCTTGAAATCTCTGCCTACCTCCATGTCTTCAAGATGAAAACCTACTTTCTCTTTCAGTAGATTCAGTGCTTCAGTTTTAATATTTATATCTTGGAGTTATTTTGCCCTTAGTGCATGGTGATAGGCATGGGCCTAATTTTAGTTTTTGGCATCTGGAAAGCCAGTTTTTCCATCACCTTTTATCAAGGAGTTTATCTTTCTTCCAGTGACTGTATTTAGTCTCTTTATTAAAGACTAGGTGTCTGGGCCGGCGATATGGCTCAGCAGTCTAAAGTGCCTGCTTAGGAAAGCTTAGGCAACTGCAGGGACAGCAGTTCAATCCTTAGCACCACATGCTGCACCAACCCCACCCCCAGGGTAGACTGAGGCAGTCATAAAAAAGAAGATTATGTGGCTGAGTGTGTTTTTAGTTGTGTCTGCATTTTCTAATCTGTTTTGTTGATCCTCAGGTTTGTTTTATTGCCAGTACCATACTGATTTTGTTCATAGCAGCTTTGCAGTATCATTTCAAGTCAGGGATTGTGATTCCTCCTGCCTTTTCCTTGTTGCCCAGGATTACTTTTGCTATTCTAGTTCACTTCTGGTTCCAGATAAATTTTAGGAATATTCTCTGATGCAGGATTTTATCTAGAACACATAGAGAATAAAACAATAAGGCTCACAAATTCAAAGACCCAATAAAAAAACGAGTGAGCTGAATACACACTTCTCAGATGAAGAAGTACAAATGATAAACGAATATATAAAAAACTGGCCCACATCATTGGTCATTTAATACATGCAAATTAAGACAACACTGAGATTCCATCTCATCCAAGAAAGAATGGCTATAAATAAGAAGTCAATCAATATAAAATGCTGATGGGGTGGTGGGGAAAAAGGATTCCTTCTCCACTGTTGGTGCATGTGTAGACTGACACAATCACTGTGACAGTCAGTGTGATAACACCTCAAAAAACTGAGACTGAGTCTAGCTATTCCCCTCATGGGTATCTTTTCAGGAGAACTGAAAACATGATACCACCATGATGTTTGTGCCCCCTTATTGATAGCAGTGCAAGTTGTCATAGTTAAATCTTGCAAAGAACCCAAATGCCCATCAACTAAGGAATGGATAAAAAAGATGCATTTTTAATACAATACAATAGAATAGAATATTATACAGCTATAAAAAGATAAACTTGAGGCTTTTATAAGTAAATAGCTGCCACTAGAGACCATAGTTATAGGTGGAATCAGACTCACATGTGTCATCTCTACAGTGTAAGAACCTGAAAGAGTAAATAAAATCTGAAAGGTATGAGGTACAACAGATATTGTGAAAGGGAAAGAAACTGCTCAAAGGGAGGAAACAAGTAGGATGCGGAAAAGGAGTAAAGAAACAAGGGAAAAAATATACCAGGATGGCTGGTTCCTGTTGATTTGTAAAAGGAATAGTTAATGCCTAAACTTTTTTTTCTTTTTAATTTTTTGACCAATTTTTCATGCTTCTGTCTGGTAATATGAACAACTAATTTGAAGAAAATAATATGCAACATAACAATAATTTTTTAAAAGAATAAGTCAGGAATATAGCTTAGTGGCACAAATGCCCACCTGACTAATACAAGGTACTGAGTTATGTTCCTAGTACAAAACAAAAAAACAAAAGCCCTCAAACAAACAATGGAACTCCATTGTTGAATTCCTAGCATCTTTTATTTTTGTCTTTTTGAGACAGGGTCTCGCTATGCAGCTAAGGCTGGCCTTGAGCTCACTTTTTATAGTTCAGGCTGGTCTTGAACTCACACCAATTCTCCTGCCTCAGCCTCCCAAGTGCTGGACTATAGGCATATGCCACCCATGTCCTGGCTCCTAGCATCTTGTTTAGTGAAATTCTATGTTGTTTCTAATGTGTTTTAAAATTATTTTTATTTTCTTTAAAAATAAAAGATGAAAAAGAATAGATAGAGCAATAATAATTGCATAACAAAAGTTGGTGCAATGTATTAATTTCTTTTCTGTTGTATGAAAAATGATCTGGCTATTGGTGAACGTTTTCTGAACCCTGGGCCTGAAGCTTTGCTGGGGCTGTCCTCTCTCCAGTGTCCTCTCTCCAAGGCTTGTGGGGCCTTGTGTCCACAGAGGCATCTATTGTCAACATTATGCTGTGTGTGCAACACAATTTTTAATATAATTTGATTTTATTATATTTGTTATTTTATTAACTTTGAGTAAGTTTGAAAAGTATGCCTAAAAAGAGCTTATGTAAATACCACTTTTAAATTATTTAAAAATTTATTCTTAAAGTTTTTTTTCTATACCCTCTATACAAAATCTTTCTTGATTTACTTGGTAGTAAATATTTTCTTATTTATGTAGCATGTAGAAATTTTTAATTTTAACATATTTTTGAATTTAATAATTATTTTCTTTATGGTTAATGGTTTCTATTTATTATTTAGGAACTTCCTCTCCACCCTAAGGCCCTGGAGGCACTATGTTTCACTCCTTTCTGAAGGTTTCAAAGTTTGGTTTTCTCCTGTCTATCCCTAATCATCTGGGGTTGGTGTCTGTGCCCTGGGTGGTACACAGCTGCATGCTTTGTGCTGTTGCTATGTCGATGAACTGTTGTCCCGGCGACATTTTTGGAATGGCCCAGTTCTTCCAGTGCATCCCCTGAGACCTCTCCCATGGCTCAAGTTTCAGTTGATAGATGGGTCTGACTGGAGCCTCTTACTCTGCTTGTTTCCATGTGAATGCCACATGAACTTAATTGCTTCAGTTTTCTGTTAAGACTATCTAGTCACACAAGTCTTCCTCTTCCTCTTTTGCAGAAGTATCTTTGATTGTTCTTGTCCCTTTGTCCTTCCACAAAACTTTCAGAATAGGCTGCTCAAGTTCTATTTTAAAATGGTGAGACTTTGCTTCTACTTGTTCTGACTTAACAGACCAACTTGTGAGAGCTGACATGTAAGTGAGGTAAAATCTTGTGTCATGCATATAAACCGCTTTCATAAAGGACCTCTTTAATATCTTTTGTGAAAGTTTATAGACTTTTTCTCAAATTTTTATATAAATCTTTCGTCATAGTTATTCTAAGGAACTGTTTTGTGTTTTTAGAAATTGCTATGTTTAAATAAATGCAGTTCGGTTCGATTTGGCTCGGCTTGGCTCTGCTCTGGTCTGCTCTGCTCTGTTTTATTTTCAGACAGGGTCTCCCTAGGCAATTCAGGTGAGCCTTGAGCTCACTTAGTACCCTAGTCTGGTCTTGAGCTCACAGCGATCCTCCTGAGTGCTGGGATTACATCATGACTGGTTTTTGTTTTTTTCCCATGACTGGCTTTGAACAAATATCTTTTGGGAAAACTTTTTACTGATACATAGAAAAGGAGTTGAACTGGTATCAATATGCTTGATTATCATCAGTACTCTATTAGTTCTGTTTGTTGGGATTTATAAAAATATTCTGTGCCTTGTGATGGCTTTGCTCCTCTTTCTTCTCCTCCTGCTTCCTGGTTCATATTGACTGCCACTTCTAATAAAATGTTGAGTGGAAATAGAGAAAGCAAAGTATCCTGTTTCACTGTGAATGATGAGATGTGGTCCCTAATTTGCCTGTCAATGAAGTTTCCATTTGTTTGCTTACTAAGATTTTATCTTCTTTTGTTTTTTGGGTGTCATAAACTGATAGGAAATTTTCTCCCTTGGTAAATCCAATTTAGCATAAGATATGATCTTCACTTATACATTTCTGGTTCACCTTGCTAATATATATTTTGAATTTTTGCATCTATGTTCCTTAGGTTGGATAGCAATTTTCCTTTTTTATACTGTCCCCATCTGACTTGGATATATTATCAATTTCATGAAATTATCCAGTCCCATTGTCTGTTTTTATAGTCTCTGACAGAATTTGTATGATAGCAGAGTTACTTGGTTATTGAATAATTGTTAGAACTCACTGAGAAAACCAGCTATTCTTATTTCTGCCCTCTATGAGGAGTTTATAAATATCAGTTACTGAAACTTTTAAGTAGAATTGGCTGTAATGAGTCTTGGTGCTTTATACTTAGTAAGTAGTATTTTGTCCATTTCCAAAATGTTAAAATTTATTACCTTATAGTTGTTTATATTTCTTTAAATTTATTATATTTCTCATGTTTTGTTTGCATCTTTTTAAACTTTTTTTTATTACTTTTAATAAGAAATACAATGTGACAGTTTCAAAACACATTAGTACATTCCCCATAATTGATACAATGCATATTGTTGTCCTCCTAGTAGTTATTCAGAGCACAGGATGCAGACATGATAATTTTTCTAATCATTATTGGTATAAAAATTTCTTCTCATTGAACTAAGAGAAAGCGGTTGTATACATAGACCAATTTTTTTTTTTTTTTTTTTTTTGTCTTTTTGAGACAGGGTCTCGTTATGCAGTTGAGGCTGGCTTCGAGTTCACTTTTGTAGCCCAGGCTGGTCTTGAACTCGCACTGATCCTCCTGCCTCAGCCTCCCGAGTGCTGGGATTACAGGCGTGCGCCACCACGCCCGGCACATAGACCAATTTTTGTACCTTTTTGCTTTGTCATGATCAGTCTTTAAAAGTGTGCCACTCTTAAGAGTCTTTAAAGAACTAAGTTTCATTTTTGCTGATATTTTCTATCACATCTTTGTTTTTCACTTTGTTTATTACTCTCTAAGTTTCATTTCTTACTTAATTTGAATGTATCTACATGACTTTTTTCAAAATATTTGAAATTGATATTTTAATCCTCAACTCTTTTCTTATTAAGCAAAATCATTGGAGGCTATATTATTTTTCATAAATTTAGATTCCATTTTTAATGAGGAGCAAATCAGTGAGTCTAGTTATGGTGGGCACTTCCCTCCACTCAGAACTGGAAGAGTCATTTTGCATTCATTTTTGTCATTATTAGAGTTATTCCTCTATTTGTGGCACTTAGACTAAGCTTCTATTGATGGTAGAAATAGAAAACTTCGTTTCACAATAAACTTATTTTAGCAGAGTGTATCCCAGTCCTTTATTGCTCATAACACAATATTCAAGGCTGGGGTGTCCTGAGGAGGTTTGTTCAGGCTGAGAGTTTGGTGCAAGGTAAAGAGGCCATACCTGTTGATGGTCTTTCCGTCAGAGTTCAAGCTCTCCAGGATATGATGCGGCAAGAGACAGGAACATGTGTGAGTCTCCTCTGACCTCTCCTCTTCCTATGAAGCTAGCAGCGTTTAATCTTGAGGGTTTCAATCTGACAACCATATCCATCCTCATCACCTCCCAAAGACCCCACCTCTGAATACACAGTTATATGAAGCTTCTCTCTCTTGCTATCTCACAATGGTGATTAAGTTCCACTACGAGTTTCAGAAGGAATAAACCATATTCAAAGAATAGCAGCAGAGTCATTTCAGAGTGTGAGTGGTGGCACACACCTCTATCCTGAGGAGTAAGGGAGACTGAGGCAGTTCCAGCCCAACCTGGGCAACTTGGTAACTTAGTAAGATTTTGTCTCAAACTTGAAAAATAAAAAAAGCTGGGGATATAGTTCAGTGCAGATACACAGAATTCAATCCTTTGTACCACAAACAAACTAACTAAAGTAAGTAATTGAACAAGTTGTGGAAAATATTGACCAGAGAGCTCCAAGGCAGTGTTTTGTACTATAGATAGATAGATAGATAGATAGATAGATAGATAGATAGATATTATGAGAGTGATTTATAAGGGACAATTATCTGGGAAACTAATGTTGTAGGCAATGTGCTACCTTTTCTCACTCACTGCAACATCTTACTACCTATGTAATTATGCAGTTATGGCAGGTAATTCCTGAAAATTATGGAGATCAAGGCATGTTCTGGAGAAATGAGCATTCACACATGTTCTAGTGCTCAGAAAATCAGTAGTGTTTTGAGAATACTAAATTGTGGGTTAGATGCTAATTATAGAAGTGGCATTAAAATTAACAATTGGGTCATGTGAGAGAGATTGAATTCAGAAGGCGTGAGACAAGGGCATAGTAACCTAAGATGGGCTCATTAAGACAAGGCATGCCTTGTCAACCCACCTTCCTGATATTATCAGGAAAGGTGGCCAGGGATATAACTGAGTGGCGTAAGTGCCTGCCTGGCAAGCACAAGGTCCTGAGTTCAATCCCCAGTACAAAAAAAAAAAAAAAAAAAAAAAAAAAAAAAAAAAAAAAAAAAAAAAAAAAAAAAAAAAGCCCATGTGGGCATGCAGAAAAGGTTATTTGACTTGTAGATGAGTGTAAATAAGGAAGAAGATTCCACTGTGGCTTTGGTAACATACTGGACAAAGTCCTCATGTACCTTCAGAGATGACAGAAATAAATGTGATTAATAACTGTATATTTACAAGGAATTTATTTGGGAAATGCCAAAGATTTTGTTGGATAATAAGCTATTTATTGAAAGGAAAGTTATAATTATTTGCTACATGGCTTTATGCTGTTTAGTAATTTTTTTAAAAGAATTTATTTATTTATTTAATTCTTGTTTCAGAACTTTTGTTTGTTTATTTATTTTTATGGCTGGCTCAGCCTGCCCTGTGTGCAGGGCTGGCGCAGCATGTGGTGCCGGGGATAGAACCGCGGTCCCTGCAGCCGCCTGCAGGCACTTTAGACCACTGAGCCATCCTGCCAGGCCTGCTGTTTAGTAATTTTATCATACATGTTAGGTGACATAACATTAATGAATATTTCACATCACAGAATGCTTATTTTGGAAGATACTGACAAATTTCAGTTGGAGATTCATGAGGTTGAGTATGGATATGCAGCAGGCCAGGGACATGAGTACGTCTCCAAGCTCATGCTAATGTTCCCACAGGGGCAGAGCAGGGCCGGCAGATGGTCTGTGCAGCTGGCGAGAGCCTGGAGGGTTTGCTTCAAGTGTACCCAATTCCCGAGTTACCACTAATCTCATCTCCCATCATAAACACTCATGCAAAACCTGCATCTATTCTGTAGTCCATTTATTTTATTTAAAACGAAATTTTAATGAACAAAAAATTTTAATGTAAAGTAAAAATTTGGGGCTGGAGTGTTAATGGTAGAAGCACTTGCTTGGTATGTACAAGGCTGTAAGTTCTATCCCTGGTACACACACACACACACACACACACACACACATACACACACACGTTTGACTTCTTATTCTCAAATTTATTGATGGATGTTAAAATAAATAACTTGTCTAGATCATTGGCTATTAGAGATGTTATTATCATATTGATTATAATCATATAAAAAGCTTCCATCCTCTTGGATTTTTTTTTTTTTTTGTTGTTGTTGTTGTGGTACCAGGGATCAAACTTGGGACCTTACACATGCCAGGCAAGTGCTTATGCCACTGAGCTATATCTCCAGCCCAATCATCTTGTTAATATCATTCTTTAAATTCTTAAACTTCAAGTTTAAATATAAAATTTCTTAAATTTTGACAACTGATAATCAAACTGTTATATTAGGCTGTATAGAAAAGAATAGTAAGATTTTGAACTGATTTGTTTCCATTAATCTTAGTCAAAATACCTCCATAAAATTTTCAGTATTCTAAGTTGCTACTGAAGTACTCGCAGAGAATGGTCTATACTGAGTTTTGAGTTGATTTCCTGGATTTTAATGAACACCCTAGGATATGTAATGCTTTCTGTGTACCTTTGATTACATCCCTGTGTGGTTTTGTTCACAAGGAAAATGTATGGAGATGTAATTCAGCCAGAGAGTGTTTACCTAGCATGCATTCATGCCTGGGTTCAATCAGAAGAAACCGAGAGCTGATTTTTTCAGGCTTAGTCCGTTGCTTCTTATTTTCCTAGGACCACGTTTCTTTAACACACTTGTACAGGTACTGCTGTTACTCTGATTAAGTCAAGGAACCACTATATGTAACCATGTCTAAGAGGCTGCCTAACCTGGCCAACTATTTTACAGCCATGAGATTTGCATGAATGGATAAAAATCCAGTCTCTTGTGTTCCCTCTGGATTATCATTCTAGCAAAAGCTAGTCATTTTCCCTTTTCTATTTACTTTTAAAATCTTAAGCTGTTGCAGACCAGGTAGGCTGTTAAGAACGTGGCTCAATGCATTCTGATAGATGCCTTTCCTTTCCTTCCCTAAAGTAGCTATTTGTCTTCTAACATGAATTACTGTGTGTGTAAATTTGTAGCTTTGAGTTTCAAGAGTGTCTTCCTGAAAAAGTTGTGTGTGCAGAAAGACATGTTTCCTCTTAGAAGAAACCAGAGATAGAGAGGACGAGCTAAGCTGATATGCCTTTTATTGCTAGAGACCGACACACATAGTTGTGCATGATTGTTTGTCCTGGCACTGCTTGTTGGGAGGGCAGGAATAAGTGGTGTGCTGGCAGGGCTATTGGTGGTCTACAGTTAGAAGGTCTCTGCAGCTAGGAACCGTGGCTGTCATCTTCACAGAATTATACTTCCGGTGCGTCATCTTTGAGTACTTCTCTTTATTCCTTCTTTTCTAACCCTTCCTTGACTTTTCTTTCAGGATCCCAGACATGAGTGTGAGAGAGACACATCACCTGAGCCAGAAGGAGGGCTCTCATCAGTGAGTATTTGACATCTGGTGAGATGAGAGAAAGAGACGCCAGATCCACCGACTTCTACGTATTGCCACTCCACCTTCATGAAGAAATATAGAAGGCTCTGAGATGAAAATAAATTAATTTTGCTTTGAGAAAAAGCCAAAAACTCATAGCCAATCGATACTGTTTTCCCTTAAGAACTATTGTGGGTTGCTGAATCAGAAGGCAGCTGTTATCAGGGAGGAGCGCTGTACTTTAAAGAACAGAGACACAAAACACAACAATGTTCTGCGACATCAGATGATGAACGGATGCTGCCGGGGGAATCAGGCTTTCAGCAGCCAGGAAGAACTGCACTTGGAGTGCGAGTTTAAAGAAACCACAACAAAGGACTAAAACGGAGAAGAGAAGTGATTTCATGGTTTTCAAGGACAAGAATTTGAGAAGAGGAGACAATGCAGACCAAGGAGAACAGGTAAAAGAGTGTTTGCCATAATGATTCGTGTTGAGACTGTGTAAGTCTTGTTGGGTTTCACAGAATTAAGTATAGCTTGGCAAAATCAAGTGAATGATCTGCAGAGGAGAAAGCGAATGAATCACATTGCATAGACACTTCAGTTGCCCTTAAGTTAGTGGGCAGTGTTTTAATCCAAGAGCTGAAAACAGTTTCCTCATGTTTTTTTTTTTTTTTCCTTCCAGATAGTGTTGGGGTTTCTGTTTCCTGGAGGGGCTGCTGTGTTACAGAGTTGACTACATTTTTTATAACAATATCCTATAGTATTTTCAGTATTCTATTCTTATTATGTATTATGGTATATATTAGTATTTCTCACTACCATAAGATTAATTATTATAGTTACTAATTATTTTGTATCATAAATGCATAAAAATAAACCACTGTGAAGCATTTGGAACTGCACTGAATAGCTGGGGACGGAAGGTAGAGAGGGAACAAGGGAGAGGGAAAAGGAAAGCAAAAGCAGCATGCCTTCTCCTTTAAACTGATGATGAAAGATAAAGCTACTTTCTCAAATACAACTGTTATTTTATAGAAGCATAGGCTTATTTTGCCAATGTGAGAATTAGCGCAAAAATGTGTACTTGCTACTGGATAATTTCTATGTGCCCTTTTTTTCTTTTGAAAATGTAACAATACTTTTAAAATTCATTTTGATTGATGTATTCAAATAAAATGTTCAAAAGTGAAACCTTTACTGCCACAGGCCCAGGGAAAACCTTGTATCTTGTAACAATGATATGAACAGATATAAAGACCTTTTAATTTTGACTTTTCAAACTTTTAACATTGAAAAAAAGCCTCTATTTTTCTCCTTAACTTTTAAATTTTTTTGCTCATTATTCAGAGACCTTTGTGTTACTCTTGCAGTAGAACTTACCTTCTAGCATACTGGAATTAAATTTATGACTACTTTTAAATATGTGGGTATTGAAACTATTCTATGGGTGTGATTTTTATTTAAAAACTGAAAGATAATTTTTTTCTGCATTTTCTACTACTATGAGAAGCCACTTGAGATTAATTTTATTACCATTAGTGATACTCAGTTGTTTAAATATCAGAGATATGTACCTATCTACTCTTAATGATACTAGCTTGCAGTGTTTCCGTGGATGCTTTTAAACTTTGTGTGTGTGTGTGTGTGTGTGTGTGTGTGTGTGTGTGTGTATTTGGTACATGGTACAAGGTCTCACTTTTCAGCTCTGCCTCAGTGACCTACCTGTTTTCAAACTCCCCAGTACTGGGATTATAGGTGTGTGCCACCAGGCCTGGTCTCAGTGCTGGCTCAGAGTGACCATGGGTGGGGCTTGTACAACATGTGGTGCTGGGTATTGAACCCTGGTTCCTGAACTTGCCTAAGCAGGTGCTTAGTTCACGGACCTATCTTGCTGGCCCTAAACTTCAGAAATATTTCCATATTAGTGCTCCCTCCTACATCCAAAGTAGATGATTTTTTCATGTTTACTGGTTGACTAATCTCAGTAATTTTATTTATGCCTTTAATTGAAAGCAATAATCATATAGAAGCATATATGCTAAGACTATAAGTTCTCAATAATTAGAACTGATTTGAAGCAACTAATATGTTATAAGACCAATCAATTATATTGTCTTTGCAATCCCTAGGTGATAAATTCTATTTGCAATTAGAAGTATGAGTTAACTTTGCTTTTTTGTAGAGATTGCATTATATAGGCTTTAAATACTTTAAAATTCTCAGTTTATATGAAGCAAAAATTGTCATTAAGTGTATATAGCAACACTTATGAATATGTATAATAAATATGTGACAGCAAAATCATTAAATTTAAAGTTTTTTATATCAAGGTTTGTAAAACTTGTCTAACTAGGGTTGTAAATATATAAAATTTGATTGCTTAGTCTCCTTGTCTCTTAGAAGGATGGTATTTAAGGTTGACAAGGGTCTGGCCTGAGCTTTTTGCATTTTGGGGATTGTTACTTGAGTTCACAGGTGTATTCTAGAGAATCACAGCATTAACACAGAAGCCCTTTCCAGGCACTGAATTTATGCACATATTTAAGGGAGAAGAAGTTAAATTACTTATTTGGTAAGTCATATAAAATGCTATTCATGTTAAAATACAAGCAAATATATTGTTGAGTGCACCCATCTGAGATGCCAAGCCAAACTGCAGTATAAACGATCTCCATGGTGAAGGCTGCTCTGAGACTCACACCTCTCAGTTACAATCAGGAAGATGCTGGGACAGTGGTGTGATAGTACCAAGGATTCAAGATCTGGGCCAGATTAGGCAACCACCCTGAGCAGCCCACGGAAGAAGCTGCTCCTATTACCCTGTGCCTTAGCATGTGACACGTTTGGGATTGATGGTTGCTGGTAGCAAAGCCCAAGAGAAGACTCCAGTTTGGTTAAGAAGAGAGGTTTTTCAGTCCCCTTGCCTTATTCAAGGAAGAAAGAGACATTCTTCTTTTCTCTGAACAGTGTAAGTCCATTTCCAATTCCATCATCTTTTGCTTGTGTTTTGTTACTAGAAGACTTTGCTAGATGGTTTGAGAAGGTAAACACTTAATGGGAGTGAATTATTTTTTATTTATTTTTAATTTTTTATTACTTTTAATAAGAGATAACAATATCAGAGTTTCAAAATATATTAGTGATACATTCGCAATAATTGACACATTGCATATTGTTGTCCAGTGGGAGTGAGTTTTTATGAAAATCCAAAGAAAACTAAAGATTAATCATTGCAACAGAGTATAAACTCAGTTTTTGAGTCTGCAGGGTGGCGAAATGAGAAGAGTTCTAACTGCTGGGCTTAGTGCAGCACCTGAAGACGGTGGGGTGAGGATGACAGCGGCGACCTCAAGGACATACTGCTTTGGTGTTTTGGGAGATGGCATAGATGTCAGTGTTGCAGCCATAGCTGTTTCCCAGAGCAAAGGTTGGGGATGTGGTACGATGTTGTAAAAGTCTGAAAAGAGACCCGCTACGGTCACTGTAATTGGGTGAGGACAAGCACTTCTGCTGCAGTTGGTGACCGGTGTTTTTGAGGGAGAATTGAAAAGTATGACAAACACTAATGTGGGTGACAAAAAGTCTAACATGGCTGAAGTTGAAGAGCAGACAAATATTTGACTTGAAGATTTGGCTGTTCCTGTAGCACACAATATTCTAAAATAAAGCCAGAGTTATGGTCATTGCACTACAAATAAAATGTCATAGACAGCAAAGGTCTTGACAAATTTTTTAAGGGTGTCATATAGTTTCTGAAATTTTATATTAATATTATTTAGTGATATGAATATAGCTTAAAGAAAGCCAGATTTTTTTGAAAAATGACAATGTACGCTGTTCAACATATCAAGTAAACCTAATTATTTTTTAATATCACTCTTTTTACAATTCAAGAATTCACAAGTAGGTAAGATAGCTGTAAATAAACTAGGTTTTTTAAAAATAAAAATACTTAGTTCTCTTAAATAGTTAAGGTCATGAAAAATGTTAACAGAGGAAGTTATTCTGATAAGACATAGAATATTTCATTTCCAATGTAGATTACCTAAGAAGAAAAATATGGACAATTTATTTTAAAGACTATTTTTAAGAGCACTCCAGTAATCCAAGAAAATTCCAATAACTTATTTTATAAGTAAATCCATTCCATCTCGGCCAGCTTGCCCACATGGTACAGGGTTCCTTTTGTGATATTTTCCACAAAACTTCTACAACTGTCAGAGTTTTTTCTATACTTTTGCCCCTCTCTCATTATGAAGCTATTATGTAATTTTACTTTAGGATAAATTACTGCACTTTTCCTAGAGAAACTGTGTCTTGCATATTTTGTTTATAAAACTTAGTATTTTCATTTATATATTGTTGATAATAGTTTTTAATGATTGGTGACTTTTTAAACTGAGAACACTAGGTTGTACACAATTGTGAACTGTCACACTGTCGGTACTGTAGCAGACTAGAAAATTTTATGATTATAGTATTTTGAAATTTTTATTAATTATTGCAAATGTACTACTAACATGTTTTGAAGCTCTCATATTGCTATTTCTTATTAAAAGTAATAAAAATGTAATGCAAAAAGTTTTTGCAGGCTACTTTGTGGTATAATTTTTTATATTAATAGACTCAATACATTTTGCCTCTATATGCCATGTAAAAATCAGTCAAAGTTATATAAATTTAATTTGTTCTTCACTTGATCTTAGCCAAAAGTCTAAGAAGCGATTAATTTGTTCTTAATAATTAATCTCTACAGTTTATCTTACTTAGAAATTACTAATAAATACTTCTTAACTAAAATAATTCTAAAGACATAAGTTTGATAGGTATATTATGACGTGAAACAAAGCTGGCCATCATTTCATGTTATTTTCATGTTAACTATTTTTACAATCTATGTATATTGTATAAGTATCATAAAAGCACACAAAAAGAAGAAAACAAAACAAACCCTAAAGAAGTTAAAGAAGTCAAAAGGTTTTTTTGCTTAGTTTTGTTGCCATGCTTGGTACATATGAAGGAGTAGGTATAAAGGACTTCATCTTGGCCTATGCATTTGTTTATAGGCCATAAGTTAAATCCATAAGTTAAAATATAATTTTAACATTTGGTTATTGTTATGGTTTGTGTTTAGTTGTCCCTCTAAAGCCTCGTGCAGTCATGGGACAGGGACTTCTAGAGTTTGCTTAACTCAGGATCCTCTGGGACTTCCCCCAGCCTGGGGCAGAGAGCCTGAATGAGGTTTTTTTTTTTTTTTTCTTTTTCAGTGGTGTGGGGATTGAACTCAGGACCTCGCATTTGCCAGGCAAACACTTATTCCACTGAGCTATCTCCCAAGCCCCAGAGTTTTTTTTTTTTTTTTTTTTTTTTTTTTCTCTAAATAAATCCTCAGTATTTAGGTTTGATCATAGTGTTGGCATTTTATGATAAACAAGTGGGTTTGGGTTTTAGTTACACTCAACTTAAGGACTGCAGTGTGCCAGGCAAGCTTCTGTGTTTTTGTCTGAGACAAGCTCTCCCTATGTTGTAGAGACTGATTTTAGACTCTTTAAACCTGAAATCCTTCAGCGCTGGTCTTCTGAGCAACTGGCATTACAGGAGTGCAACACGGCCCAGTTTCTGTTTCTGACAGCAGTCACTCAGCTAACACTGTTAAGCATTTGCTATGTGCCAGGACTTAGGTTATATCCAGAAGTGAGAGACAGGTGCCTGTTTCCATGAGTTTTACATTTTAGCAAGCAAGACAGGAAACAAACAATAAGTCTTATAATACGTAAGTCACATAGCATATTATGGTTGGACAAAAAGGAAAAGCAGGCAAGGAAAAGGCTGTGTGAACCCAAGAGTCTAAGTGGCCATGTGGCTATTGTCTTCAACAGCATGGGCAGAATAATCAAGGTGCGGGAGGTGAAATTTGGGCAAATGCTTGAAAGCAGAAAGGGACTTGGTTCTAAACTATGAGGGGAAGAATGTGCCAGATAAAGCTGGAGCTGTGTGGTGTGTCTCCAACACAAGGAGAAGCCAGCCTGGCAAGAGAGAAGGGAATGAAGCCAAGAAGCAGGAGACGACGTGGCTGAAGAGGTAACCAGGCACTAGGTCACTGTGGAGGTCAGTGACACACACGATAAGGGGGGTATGCAGTGGTGTGATCTGACTATGTTCCCCACGTATTACTGTGTTTTGTCAAGGGAAGAAGATAGAGATGGAAACCTAGTTGAGTTGTTATAACAGTGGTGGCCAGAACACTTGAGTACTGGAGATACTTATCTCGAGGCTCTGTCTTTTGTGTAGGAATGTTGAATACATTTCAAATGAATATTGGCAAGCCTGATTATTATATGTCTTAGCTACTTTCTTGTCTTTGAGACACAATACTCAATGCCCACAAGTTAAGGAAGGGAAAGTTTACTTTGGCTTACAGTTTATAATGATTTCATAGTTGGCTGGGTCCAAGGCAGAGTGACAAGGCAGAGGAGAGGTACTCCCAGCATGGTAGACAGGAAGTAGAGAGTGATACAGTAGGGGGAAAAGAAAGTAGACTTCCCTAGTCCACACCCTCAGTGACTCACCTCCTCCAACCAGGCTTCAATGCCAACATTCATTAAATATGAACTAGGATGCATCCATGAGCCAGTCACCTATCAAGCTCCCTTCCCCCATGAATGCATTAGACTTTGGTGGGGCACCTGGATATAAACCATAACTTTATAGACATTGCATTTTAACAGCAAAAATCAATTCCTGGATTCTCGAGTACTGGTAAGTAGTCCCATTGTTCCATTCAGTTTTGACACTACTTACCTACAGGTAACACAGACCCTAGATCAAGGGCTCATCCCATAGGACTGATACTACTTGAGATGCCAGCTATAAATGGGGTCCCAGACTACCTGTACTTCTCCCTACCCTTCCACAACTTGGGGGGTACTTGAGCTTCTCCCTTCTGCTAGGTTTTATAATTTCCTGAAATGGCCTAACCTCAACAAAATGCTCTACTTAGGAGTATGGTTCATTGTGAAGGATACCATCTGGGTATTGCCAAAAGAAAGAGATACACAGGGTAAGGGAGGAGATGAGCAGGCATGGAGCTTCTATGCCTCACCTTCTTCGAGCTTGTCTTCACCAACCTCAAAGCTACCTCAGCGCCTCAGCTTTGCTATTTCAGAGTTGCATTAACGTTTCATTACACACACGTGATTGATTAAAACACTGGCCATTTGTGACTGAATTCAGTCTCCAGCTGCCCCGCTGGAGTTGAGGATGTGGGAGATTTCAGCTCTCAGCCTCTGATGGTGTGGTTTGCTCCTCTGGCGATCATCCTCTACCTTGAAGTTATCTAGGTGCAAGCAAAAGTCACTGTATTTCAAGAAATTTTGGTTTAATTTCATAATCTCCTTATTTATCTTGACTTTTTTCAGTGCGGCTAATAGAACATTTTTTGTTGCTACATATTTGAGTGCATACATAATGGTTACATTCACTATGGGGAACTTGTACAAGTGTATAACACTTCTGAGTTCTTTTTTGTCCCTTTTCTTTCTCCTCCCTCCAACTCCTTCCCCTCCTCATTTGCAAAAGCTCTCTTTCTTTTTTCCTTTAACTGTTTAAAAGAAACGTAAATCCGTTTTCCCTTCTTTCCTCCCCTCCCACTATCTCTTGTCCCCCTTCCCAATGAGTGTTTTCCTTTCTTCCTAATATCTGCCCTCTATTTTGTCCCTCATCCGGACTTTGAGTTTCCCACATCAGAGAAATAATGTGATATTTACATGTGTGTGTCTGGTTTATTCTTCTTAATATTATGGTCTTGAGGGACATGCATTTAACTAAAAATTAACATCAATTCAGATCAGGTGAAAAAGAACTTGTTGTGAATCATAGAAGACATCTCTATTATTTAAAGTTTTCTGTCACATAAAACTTGGGTGCTGTGTTCCAGAAATGCACAGGAATCAATCAGGCTATCATCTATCTATGTATCTATCTATGTATCTATGTATCTATGTATCTATGTATCTATGTATCTATCTATGTATCTATCTATCTATCTATCTATCTATCTATCTATCTATCTATCTATCTACCTATCTGCCTACCTACTCACAATGGAAGTAACAAAAATTCAGGTGGCAGAGAACAGTCAGTCTTCAGGATAGCAGGCCAACAGCAAATTCCAAGTATATGAAAACAAACACAGACAGGGAAGAGCAGGTGGCAGTTGCGGGCTAGGACACCAGCCAGTCCTACATGTCTGGTGAGGGGCAGGAGTGAACTTGGGCTCGCAGCCAGGATCGTGCGACAGTATCGCAGAAATAGAGCCAAGATGCAAAAATGGGGCCAGTGGATTAGCAATCATTCCACAGCTCCTTCAGGACTTCACGAGTATACACAAGGTCAATTAATGTTTATTCTCATGTCTCCATGACTCTAAACCTGCCCTGGTTTCAGAAGACCTTAACCATCAAGCTTTTTATGTCTGCTTGAAAACTCCCCCAGTTATTTCTGGGCATCGTCAGAGTGGTGACATCTCTCAAGGGCTTGGGAACAAATTTGCTCATGTTTTTTCCATTGAGTCTTTTGGCCTGGGGGCCTTGTTGTGCCTCTGCAGCTGGTGCCCTAGGAAGATATCATTTCCATGCATGTAAAGGCCCTTTGGACCCAGAGTGACAGCGACCTCTGTGTGGGAGGTTAGGGGAGGTTACTGGCTTATTCAGCTCTTGCCAATCATGTCCCCTGGGAGGAGCCAGCACCACATGGGCTCAAGCTACCCAAGACTTCATGGACCCTGTGGCTTCATCTTTTCTCATAGGCCCAGAATCAGCCCTGTTTGTGGCCAGAAGAGAACAGCTAGGACCTGTCTTGCCCCCATGTCTTTTCTGTCTCTCCTCTTCTTCAGGACCTCTGCATCTAAATAAAGCAAAACAAAACAATCATTTTTCTACTTCTTATAGACAAAATAGATTGTGTCATCGAATGACTATAAACATTGGAGCCAGACATATGGGTTGGAATCTCAGCATTGTCACTTGCTGGCTTTAGGGCTGGCTTACTTATAGCGGTGTTATATTAGAGATCATGCGTGTAAGCACTCAGCATTGTTTCTGGCAGAGAAAGAGAAAAAAAGAGAGATAGATAGATAGATAGAGAGAGAGAGAGAGTATTCTCCTGATACCAGCACAGTGTAGCCATCAAAGACTTTGTGCTTTTGTGAATGTGAATCACCTTATCTATCCTTAGGCAGATATTATAAAAAGGTACTGCCCCTACTCTGCTCCCCAAATGAGCAGTTAGCTGGATACTGGTTTGTCTACTCCCTCTAATTTTGTTCCAGAGATTTTCACTCTTGCCCATGACACACACTCTGTGTGACCCAGTATGCTATGACCTATTCAGGGAAGGGATTCTTGAGTGTTGTTGGTCTTCACATAAGAAATGCAAAGTCTTGCTAGTTCCCAAGAGAGAAGCCAGCCTGCACATGTGACTTCAAGCTCTTCTGTTCTTCTGTGGCCTGTGTCTGGGCTGCAAGAGGTAACTCATTATTTTTGCCAACCTCAGAAGGTTTTGGGGATGATCTTCAATGTGCACATGCTAGGTAAATGCTGTACTACTAAAACATAGCCCCGGGTCTTGCTAGAATTTTAAACATTAAAAAATATATGTATCCTATTTCTAAGCCCTAGGCTTAGAATAGCATTTTAATGACTAGTTCAAAGGATTATCGTTATTTTATTTCTGTGCAGAGGCCAGTGCCACAGTGACTTGGAAAGATGAGTCATGGAAACCATGGCCCCAGAATTACAGATCTGTGACCTTGTGAAGAACTTTTTTCTTTGCCTTATATTAACAAAGGAGCATGCCTCAGTCTTCTCTGTACAGAAGAGTATAAGTGGCTCTGTGCCTTTGCTTTCTTGTAGAACAAGAATCGTAGTTGGCAGGGATCCAGTGTGAGAGGGGACACAAAGAAAATGCCAGATGGAAATAGGTCAAGGGAGTTTTTGAAGGAAAATTTGGATTGGATCTGTAAAAATCCAATGAACTGGTTTTTACATAATTATTACAGTGGAATAGATGCTTCATCTGTTAAAGTCCTACATCCTGCTGACCAGTCAAAACATTCCAAGCTTTCTGTGGCTAGAATTTCACCGGGTAGACAGTAGGAAGAGGAGATGTCTATTTACTCACTGGGTCTCTTTTTTTTCTTTTCATTTTAAATAAGAAGTTTGTTTAAACAACAAGATACCTGATTTAAAGGGGAAACTCTCTAGGATCCTTCTTTTTTGAAAAATAATTTATTCCTAGTTAAAAGACAGATTGCCCTACATGTAATACCTATGTACAAAAACTTATAAAATTGCCCTTGGTTTACAATGATAAATGAAAAACATTAAAATTCTCCAATCAAACAAAGTATGCAAGAAATCTTATGAAAGTTTTTTCCTCCTTTGGCTGGCTGAGGCTGCCTTAAGGGCAGGGCTCATGCTCCACGTGGGGGTGGAGAGTGAACCCCAGTTCCCAGCCCCTGAGAGACTCTCCCAAATCATATGCTTTAACCAACTGTGCTACCTGGCAAACCCCTGCAAGGAATTTTATGTTGCTGTCTTTTCTGTTAAAACAGTGGGAGCAAAATGACTTACTGGAATATAAACATAAGAGCTGATGAGCATGCCATGATGGGGAAAGGGGATTATTTTTACAGAACCAGTCATTCCCCATCCCATCTCCATTTGATATCAATCAAAACATATTGTTGGTCATTTAGTAAAAAAGAAAAAAATGATATACTTGTGCACACACACCAGATCCTTTATGTACAATAAAGGAATGGGGAAGGTGTAAATGAAAGAACATGGAAAACTATATCATCGTAGTCAGGATGTGGTGGAACCAGATTACAGTTTTCTAATTGAGAACATATTCTTGTTCTGCAAGAACAGAGTTCTGGAGTCGGGTTGCTGCAGGTTCCCTTTTTAGTAGATACCTCCTGTCTGCTGCTGGAGCATGCCAATTGTATCTCCGCCCTCCATTTCCAACTGTGCAGATGGGTCTGTTTCATTGATTGGCTGTCCCCAAATCTGAATCTGATCTACCTCACTGACAAACCCTATCACTGACAGTAAGTTTTCGTTAGTTTGCTAAGTGGTGTATGCCTCCTAGGCTTAAACTGCACCACATAACCATCCTGCCCTGCCACCTTCAAATTAATGTAATTGTTGTCTGCAGTCTTGCCTCCTTCCTTGGGCTGTTGGTCAGCCATCGTGAAGCCCCAAGTCTTCTTAGCTGCTGCTTCACAAAAGAGGTACCAGGTCCACACTGAATGAGCACACAAGCAGCACAGTGACTCACTGGTTCTCAAAATGAATGCTTTTGGAACACTAAGGACACAATTTTTAAATAGGAAAAACAAATAATCAAATATATATCTTATTCAGAACTCATTTAAAAATAAATCAAAGCAAATAACTAGTATAAATACAATGGCTGTATAATGTGCAGGTAGAACTTACTCATAAGAGGCCACTTACACCAACAGAATATAGCTCAGAAAACATATTTTAAAACTCACAGGACTCCTTAGAGACCAGCTAATTCCTTTGGCTGCAACAGAAAATGGCCTCCCCACCACCCACCCTAGCCAATATACTTTATTTTTTATTTTTATTTATTTATTTTTGTGGGACCAGGGTTCGAACTCATGACCTTGTACTTGCCAGGCAGGCACCTGTGCCATGGAGCTGTCTCCCTGGCCCCTCAATATACTTTAGCTTATTAGTTTTCTAGGTAGTAGTTCCTGTTCCAACTCTGATTGCTTTGGGTCTTGTACAAATGGCTGGTCACTGTGATGCATCACTATCATGCACATTGGATAAACCAATCCCCAGTTGACAAGCCATTCTGCCTCTGTGCTTCCTGCTTGCTTTTTCAATATAATCCCTAGATTGTAAGAGCTTAGGACCTGATATTTTGAGAATGATCCTAATCAGTGTTCACCAATATACAACAAATCTGCCTCCAAGTTCTGAGTATCATGTTGGTGCTTTTGCTCACTATTGTATCTAGGACATCAGCTCGGAAGACCAACAGTGGTGACCCATTTGGTCACTGGTTGTGTCCTGGTGGATGGAGCAAGGACCCCTCCAGGTCCTTAAAGGAAGGCATGCCCTCCAGATTTCTTGAGTCCCTTCAGAACTTGGCAGAAGGATTCCTGGATCCTCTAGTTCAAGTAGCTTGTATCAGATGCCCCAAAGAGGAAGACACACTGTCTGTCTGTCTGTCTGTCTGTCTGTCTGTCTGTCTGTCAGTCTGCTTGCCTGTCTGATTTTAGTAACCCCCCCCCCCAGGGCACCCCAGTTAGTCTGTCTGTCTCTGCCCTGCTCAGTTGAAACAAAAGCAGAACTTGATCAACTCTTGTTAGTTAAAGCCACCCTTGGGGTGGGAGTGGGGCCAGTGTGGAGTGTGTATCCTCTCGGTGTCTGCTGAATTAATGTGTGATCAAGTGGACCAGATAGCGTAAGCAACAGGCCACTCTTCTGTGCACCAGACTGGGGAGCACTGGCCATGGTGGCTGGGCCCTCATCCGCAGTTCTGTGGCAATCAACATATGGCATAACAGAGGCCTCAAACCCTTCTTAGCTAAGTCATGCCTAAATCCTTACACAGGGCACAGCCCAGTGGGCATCTGAATGGTCTCTCTCTGAGGGGTACCTACCCTTTGCTGTTGTGCCACCATTCAAGGGTGCACAACAAATGCCATAGGGAGATAGGTGGGAACTAATGAGATAAAATCCACAGTAAAAGTACGGAAAGGGGCGTTTATGGAATTAAAAATGAAGGCCAACTACTCCGTGCATCTCAAAGGAGAATAAAAGGTGAAGAGGTCTGTTCTTCCTGAGAATTTAGCCTCAGCATCCTTGTTGGCCTCCACAGCTGCTCCCAACACCTTTACTCCCTACTCCCAGTTCACTCATTTCCATCCAACTGAACCAAGTTTAGAAACTCTTGCACTATTTTCTAGGAAGCCTGAACTACAGGCTCAGCTCTGGGGCAGACTATTTTTCTGTCCCTTCCAACTCTGTCATGGTCCCTTGAGGAAGAAAAGATGAGGCTTCAAAACTGTAAAATGTCTACAGACAAACAAACTGCCCAAATACACCTCTCCTGCCTGTAAAGCTCATCTAAGATCTGTGAGCTGCCAACGCCACCACGACTGTCTTCCATATGTGTTGCCTCAGTCTTCTGCCACCCACAACTTGCTGGTACACCTGCCTGGAGTTAAAAAAAAACCCCAAAAACACTTCATTTGCCTTTGGTTGGTTCCTGTTAACCAGCTTCTCCTCTCCTTTAAATGAAAAGACCCCTGTTATGGACTCAAAAGTCAACTGACCTGGACTCAACCTCCCAGGGATTCAAACACTTATTGTCTAATTTCTCAATTAATGACATCCAGTCTGCCTGTTAAAAAGACACAAAAGCTCCACTGCAATATGTGGCAGGAACTTGTTGGAGCTGCTGGCTTCTGTAAAATCTGGATCCTTGAGTTCACAGAAAGCAGTGCAGCCTGATAGCTTCTTTCCTGATCAGGAAAGCTAGCAAGCTCACCTTAGGTTGAGATCTAACTGTCTGGGTGACACATGCTGTACTAGACCTCCTGAGTAACAATGAAATAAGCCCCTGACAGATGCTGAGTACTTTATGTACAAAAGTAGCTTTGTTAGAGTGCTGGAGGGGCTGTGGGGAAAAGAAACCCTTCTCTTCTCATGGTGGGAGTGGAGACTGGTACAACCACTCTGGAAATCAGTGTGGAGATTCCTCAAAAAACTAAGATTAGAGGTTGCATTTGGCCCAGCTATTCTCTCCTGGGTATTTTCCCAGAAGAACTGAAAACATCATACTATAGTGATATAGGTGCACCCATATTTACAGCAGCATAATTTGTCATAGCTAAATCTAGAAAACATCCCAAATGCCCACCGATTAAGGAATGGATAAAAAAATGTGGTATTTCTACACAATGGAGTATTACTCAACTATAAAAAACAAATTAGAGGCTTTTATACATAAATGGAGCAACTAGAGACCACACTCCTAACTTAAATAAATCAGACCTGCCTGTGTAAACATCATATTTTCTCCCTAGGGGAATAACCTGAGAGAGTAAATAAAATCTGAAAGATACAATAGATAACTGTAAAAGGGAAAGAATCTGTTCAAAGGGAAGGAACAACTGGGATGAGGAAAGGGACAGGAAGGGGAGGGAAAGAGATAAGAGATGAATTTATGTGTGTATGCTCTTGGCTTAGATGATCTGGCTGTTACTGCTCCCTGATGCTGTTTAGAAACCTGCCACCAATGTTAGATAATTAGATCCAGAGGCCTAAGCCCCCCCAAGGGACTGTGTCTCGGTTACTCTTGTCTCATTGCTGAGACAAGTACTTGACACTCAAGATGAAGGAAGGAACAGTTTATTTAGCTCACTGTTACTGGAAGTTTCAGTCCATACCCAACTAGCTCCAAGGCAGAGTGGTACAGGGCAGAGAGCAACCTCCCATGGTGGTAGCAGAGAGCAGAGAGTAAGGGAGAAGTAGCAGCAACAATGGCTACAGAAAATAAGCCTCCCTTAAGCTGCATTCAGGCCTGCCCCAGGCAGGGTGTAGTACTCACACTCATAATCCCAGTAGCACTCATACCCATAATGCCAGTGGATCATGACTTAATCAAAAGTCTCCCCCGTGACTGCATGAGACTTTGGGGGTACAACTAGTCACAAATCGTAACAGACTGACTCACTGACACATCAACCTCAGCCAGAAAAACTTTACCCACTACTGGAAGATTAAAGCCAGACCTGCCCACAGTCATTTGTTCTGCAAGCTCACCTGCAGCCAGCTCCGGCTTCAGCATCTGTGATACTGGTCCCAGCCTCCCATTCCCTAGCCCCACTGAGAAGACAACAGAAGTTTATATGGTTCTACTGTAGAAAAGTTATCCCCAGATATATCCTACCCTTGCCCACTGGCCACAACAACAGGGTTGCATTTGTAGCAGAGATAACTAGACACTACATAGAGCATACAGACCCCAAGCTGTAAAAAAGTTGGCAAAATAAAACATACTCCTAAAGAAACAGCTCGTAGCTAAGTTTAGCTGAAAGACAAGCTATCCCTGTAGGCACTCTTCCTGCATACACATTTAGCTCAGGTACATAGCGACTACCTCTGAAAGTTCCAGAAATCCAGCCTTAGATCCGCTGAAGAGTTCACCTGGCCCACACAGCTCACTCTGATGAGATGATGTACTCAAAGCCCTGCTCTGGTCACTCTGGACACTGACCATGCCATACACAGCTGAAGCCTATACATTCCATTCACAAGATTGCGTTAGACCTCAGTACATGATTCCCTTTGATTTTTGTGTCTTTTCAGGCTGCTTATTCTAGTCCTTGCTTCCCTGTCCCCTACTAGGTGTGGTTTTTGCTTTGGCTTTACAGGCAGTCATAGACTTGATGAAGATTTGGTGAGCATCCAAGTATCTGGGACACTCTTCTAGGTCATATTAATTCCCTTACTATCTTGCCAGAGTAATATTATAGAAAAGACAGGCCTAAATTTTGTTTCTTCCTAAAAACAACCTGGGAAAAACTGTAATATGACAATCTTAGTGACCTTGACTGGGGCCCATCCTAGGACCACTGACAACCATAAGGTCATTGCTTCTAATTTGGCCTTGTTGCAAAAGATCACATGTAATATGCCTAGCAATGGTTTGCTCAAGAAACTAAAAGGGGGAATATAGAAGAAAATGCACCCCGCAGGGAATATTATTCAGTTAGTCGCCCAGGTAACAGTTCCTGTTGCAGTTCTGGTCGCTTCTGCCTCTTAGGAAATGCTGGTCACTCTGATGCACATTGTATAACCAGTGCCCAATTGACAAGCCATTCTGTTTCTGTACTTCCTGTTTGCGTGTAAGCCCCAGACTGCCAGAGATCAGGGCCTGGGATTTTGGGAATAATGCTGATCAGTGCCTGTCAATGCAAAATAAATGTGTCTCCAAATCTTCTGTGTGGTTTCAGTGTTTATGCTTGCAGTTGTAAAGCTTCTCTACATTGTGTGTAGCTTAAACTATTCACTTATAAAGGTGCCACCCACTTGTGCAGGTGAACCTAGGTCAAAGTCAACAATAGCAATTGAAAGGCCCTACAATGAATTCCTTTCCCTCTCAGGGTCCTGAATCCTGACTGTGGCTGTGGATGACAGTATTTTCTTTTCAGGGTTATCTGAGAATTAAATATGATAATGTAGATGTAAAGATTTTTTCTGCATTTAGGGATGAGTGATTTAGAATGAACATTGTTCTATGTTGAAGTGTTTTCCTTATAGCAAACTCAAAATTTGTCTGCTCTGGAGCCACAATAACTTATATATGAAATTAATTTCCTTATTTGAGTAGTATAATATATCCCCTGGTCTCAGGTTTTAGTTCATCTTCTGTTGCAGTAACAAAACATCTGAGATTAGATTACTTATAAAACATAGAGATTTATTCTGCTAACTGTTCTGGAAGATAGGTAGCCCAAGGTGAAGGAATCCTGTCCGGTGTTGGTTTTTTTGCTGTGGAAACTCTCTGCAAAGCCCCAAACCAGCTCAGGGTATCACAAAACATGACAGACGGAGCAAACTTGGTTTTATAGTGGACACACTTATTGTTAATTGGGAATCTGTTCAACTGGGAATTTGTTCAAAAGAAAAGAGAAACTCTAAACTCCGATGGAGGAGAGAGGAAAGGAAGGAAAGTGAAGGATATATATATATATATATATATATATATATATATATATATATATATTTAAGATAGTTACACATTTAGTTTCTCTTTGTTCATTGAAAAGAGTGTGTTAATATAGTAGTTTGGGCACTATTTCCTGCCTATATCTTGTACTCTGAGTACATACTATGAAGATAGCGATACGCAATATATTAATTGTTGTTACTCTTACTAACTTGTTTTAAATTTCTGTTCTATTTATATTGTTTTCTTTGAATGAAAGTATAGCACACATGGTATTGAGATGCCTCATCAGCCCAGGAATGCATTCATCCATGAATGAATGAATTGAGTCACAAAAGCAGAACCCCTAAACCCCACCTGTTTCCACTTCTTAATCCTTCAAAACTGGGACTAAATTTTAAAATGGATTTTGGTAGAGGCATTCAAATTATAGCAACTCATCTTTTTTTCTAGGAAAAATATCTCTAGCTATGTGTCATGCCATGCCCATAAAGGCATAATATGTAGTGATTAAAACCCCAGTTTTGTGTTCACTTAGGGCAGGGTTATACCTTATTCTGTGTGTGGTCTTGGGAGTTCTAAACTCCCTCTGACTTTCTGTTTTATCATTTGTAAAATAGTAGTAAAAATTCTCTATAGTTTTTCTTTTTGTATTTTAGTACAGGGTCTACAGGGGCTCACTACATAGATCGGACTTGTAGTGATCCTCCTGTATTCAGCCTCCCAAGCACTGGGATTATAGGCACGCACCACCACATCCTGTCTCAATTGCCATCTCAGCTTGTAATGGGAGTGAGACTGGCACAGCATGCCCGGGATCAAACCCTGGCCACTGCACTCTGCCTAAGCAGGCGCTTTGGTCCACTGAGCTATAAGGCCGGTCCCATAGGCATATTTTAGATACATTATCTGCACTGGATTACTGGATTACTGGATTACTGGATTACAGTACCTTTTTTTTTCTTTTCCTTTTTCCTTATCTGTTCATTGCTTCCTATATATAAACATTTTTTTTTCTGTAAAAGAAACCATATTGCGTTCAAGTTTGAGTGTTCAAATAGTTGTACTTATTATTATGGCCTCAAGGTGTATCCATTTTCCTGCAAATGACTGGTTGGTCCTTCCTTGTGGCAGAGTCCTACTCCATTCTGTATAAACAACATCTTTTTTGAAATCCATTTTTCTGTTGCTTTCCACAATTTGACTATTGACTGACAATAAGTGCCATTGACATTATCCAGTCTGCATCATACTTTCTAGAGGGCCCAAGAGGTGGAAAGAATAAATGACTCTATTTGCACATGCATGTACACATGCACACACATTCATGCACACAACAGTTACACAGTCACAGAAATGCACAGAAAGGAATACCAGGGACTCTTTGGCGAGAAAGTCTGCTTCTGAGTAGGTGCGGTGGTAGGGGATGGAGGTGTCGCTGTGGAGGGGAAGTCATCTAGAGCCAGTGATGACTCAGAACGGGAAGATTTAACTGAGAGCCTGTGCTAGGCTTACTCCTCTGGGTGATGCTATAGGAGGTAGGTGGCGGCTTCTCGGATGTGGGACCTGGTGGGAGGACTATGAGTCACTGGGGTGTGCTCTAGAAAGGAATCCTAGAAACCTAGCTGCTTTGTTTCATTTGCTTCTTGACTTTGAGGTCAGCCATGTGCTCTTACTGTGATGAACCACCTCTCACAGGCCAAAAGCAATGAGGCCAATCCATTATGAACAGGAACTTCCCAAACTGTGAGCCAACATAAACCTTTCCTCTTTCTAAGTTGATTATTCCAGGTATTGTGTTATGTATATTTTTTATCCATCATTTAGTTTTATTCATAACCATAATCTTAACTCTGCAATCCAGGTACATTTGGAGGGGAGCAAGGAAAACATGGAACCCTAAGAACTGTGATAAGAGCAGAGATGATGGGGCGTTTTGAGGAGGTAGGGAGCAGGGTGCTCTCCTGAGCCAGAGGAATGGTGTGGTCTGGTGGTGGCAGTATACACAAGTCACATGGATGAGAGCTGTCCATGGTTGGTGATGATGATCTTCTTACTGGTCTTGTTATTCCTGGACCCAAAGAACTCCAAGCCTCCACCATTTTCATGTCTTCTTTCACCTTCCTGAAGACCAAGTGGTTGTTGTCCAGCCACTCGGTCTTGGCAGTGTAGATGAAAAACTGGGACCCGTGTGTGTCTGGCCCAGAATTTGCCATGGACAAGATACTAGGACCTGTGTACTTCATGATGAAGTTCTCGTCATCAAACTGTGGTGTGTGAAGTTACCACCCTGGCATATAAATCCTAGAATCATTCTGTGAAAGCAGGAACCCTTATAACCAAAAGCTTTCTCTCCAGTGCTCAGAGCATGAAAGTTTTTTCCTGCCTTTGGAACTTTGTTTGCATATAGCTCGAAAGACACATGGCCCAAGGACTCACCATCAGCAGCCATACTGAAGAACACAGCGGGGTTAACCATGGTTTGGCAACAACAGGTATTGTGTTATAGTAACGGAAAACTGACTTACATGGAGGCTCAGGATGCTCACGGCACCTTTTGCCTCCTTGACATATTTTTTTCTGACACCGGCCTTGCCTAGTCAAATGATAAACAAGAAAAATGTGGGGGAAGAGGTCCGAATTGAAAACAAAGTATGGAGTCTGCCATTCGCATGCTGCTTTTCCCAGAAAATGATTCCATCTCTAAGTACCAGATCTGTGGTCCTTGGTTGCAGTAAGCGAGAGCCTCACACCTCCCCTGGCAGTGGTGATCTCATTGCACCTCACTATAATCCTGGCAGGCAGGTGTTCAAGAGCAGTTGTACAGGTAAGAAAGTGAGCCTGGGGTGGTGGTGGCGGTGCTGGCACATGCACTGCCTCCCAAGGTGGATGAGAGATGTGGGTCACACCCTTGCTCACTGCCAGTGAGAGAGTCAGAGGAGGGTGAAGTGGAGAATTTAAAGAACAATGATTGTGGGGGTTAGGGTGGAGTTTCAACTTGATTGGCACCAGGATCTACTCTGGGGATTGGTGGAGCACACAGTTGGGGATATCTGGGTGGGCCGTGGATGTGTGACTTTGGAGTCTGTGTCTGACCTGGTGTTTTTTTTCTACTCTGCTTCCTGGCTGCTAGGAGCTAAGTGTCTTTGCTTAGCCAGATTCTTTGTTATGATGTCTCTGCCTTGATATTAGTGGAACATGGACAGAAACCGAGCAAATTAAACCTCTCTTCCTTTAAGTTTTGGCTGTCAGGTGTTCTAGATTAGCAATAAGAACGTTACTAATATAATGACTCAGGAAAATACAGGGCAAACCTGGACAATTGCCTAACTGGAAGAACAGCAATAGCTGAAAGATACAGGAAAACACAAAAAGTGCATTGTGGCTATTCTACTTTGTGTGTGTGTGTGTTTTATTAGTTTTATGATGCACTATTTTGGGGCTTTGTGTTGTAAATTTCTTACTTTTGTACTTTGGGCTGAGATTCTGTTATGATACACTAATTATTAGCATACATAATTTGTTTTACTGGAATTATAGAGGTAGTTCACTCCATTTCCATGTTTTATATAAAATGTTGCAAAAGACAACATTTAGTCAAAGGAATTCAGAAAGCACATGCGGCTTAGTACTCTCCAAAGGGGCCAGTACAACTCAAGATGTGTCACTTCACAGCATCCTGGGCCTGAGTCATGTCCTTCCTTCCTACTGATAAGTCCCTTGGCTAACTTGTTGGTGTGTAAGCATGGCCATCTTTGAGGCTCTTACTAATCAGTTTTATTTTGGCAAAGGAAAGATTATCCTTGGGATAATCTAGCATTTGTGGCAACCAAAGAGGCAGTTCTCATTAAAACCAGCCATGGAGTCCAAAGCCTCATGCAAAGCCCATGCAGTCATATTTTATTACAACTTCTCCAGAACTTTAGAGAATTCATGTTGCCCCCCCCCCTTTGAAAACACAAGAGACAGGAATGCTGTTTTATTTTTTATTTTTATTTTATTTTATTTATTTATTTATTTATTTATTTATTTATTTGTCTTTTTGAGACAGGGTCTCACTATGCAGTTGAGGCTGGCCTTGAGCTCACTTTTGTAGCCCAGGCTGGTTTTGAACTCACACCAATCCTCCTGCCTCAGCCTCCTGCATGCTGGGATTACAGGCGTGAGCCACCACGCCCGATGGAATGCTGTTTTAGAAGCAACATCATTTCTCAAAGCATGTTCGGTGTAACTGAAAGTACACCTTAGCCAAATGTGTCTACTGGGATGGTGGTGAGAGATGAGAATGAGGATTTGGGGTCTTCTGACAGGCCATTTTAAAGAATCTTGTCTATGGGTGTATTATGGGGCAAAGATGTTTGTTCTAAGCATTTTTGCAGTGATCTGAGTTAAACAACAGATCTCTGTGTTCACCAGAAGAGCCAATACAACCACATTCAAATGTGCATGTGTTGATTTTTTCCCCCTAAGGATTCTGTATGTGGTGCCATGAGAAAAACTTTGGCTTTAACAGTAAGTAAGCTGTTAACTTCTTTTTGAAAATTTCACATGTAATTTACAGGCCACACAATGTGTCAGTTTAAAGAGTGCAATCAGTAATCTCTAAGGACTTCTCCAGCTTGTACGACTGTTACCACTAATTCCAGAACATCTTTGTCATTATGGTACTCATGCCTCGTTCCCTCTTCCTACTCTCTCTCAGTATTGCACGTACCATGACTGAGCTCCACGTAATTCTACAATGAGTTTATTGTTTCTCTATCAAGGAAACCAAGGCTAGAGCATGGAAGATGGTGCAAAGGTGTGGATACCCAATATATGGGGCCCAAGAGTACGGGTTGCAGGCAGGAGTGGACATTCACTCCTCCAGTTATTCAATCATATTTATGGAATGCCAGTGGTGCTGTGGACTGAGGGTTCATACATTGAAGCCTTCACCTCCGATATAATAGAGTTAGGAGGTGAGGTGTTTGGGAGGTAATTATGGTTAGGTGAAGTCAAGAGGGTGGGGCTCCTAAAATGGGATTGGTGTCCTTATAAAAAGAGAAACCTTGCTATACTTTCTGCCCATATTTGCACAATAAAGACATCCTGTAACTTTACCTTGATCTTGGACTTTCAGCTTCCAGAACTATAAGAAATAACTGTCCACAGCAGAAATCCTGTTGCAGGAGTGCAAGTGCAGACCAAGATACTGACATATCAGGCCCCATATTAGGTTAGATATAGATAAACATTGTCATGATTTGTGCCTGGGTGTCCCCCCAAAGGCTCATGTACTTTTAGATGGGGCTTTTCGGAAGGCAGCTGAATCCAGAGTTTGTGATTGATTTATAGCTCAGTGCTAGGATTCGGGACGCTGGGATTAAGTGGGGGAGCTTATTGCTTAATCAGACTACTAGTGGAATCAGTAGTCTAGATAAGATCTTAATCCTAGCAGTTCAGATAAGATCAAATGGGCAGAAAAAATCATGTATTCCTCTTTTCCTCTTGCTGCTTTTGCTGTGTTCTGCAGCCAAGAACCGTTGCCTCTCTTATAGGTGACCCTCTGCCTTGGAGCCAGTTGATTATGGATTTGAACCCTCTACAAACTGTGTACTGAATAAACCTTTCCTCCCTCACCTTGTGGGTGTTGGATATTTTGTCTCAGCAGAGAGCAAATAACTAAGACAAATTAACAATCAAATATATATTGTGTGATAAATGTTAATGAAGAGCACCAGGCAATTTAAGGGGATAAAAGAATGGGATAGATGTTGAGGTGTTATCATTTGTTACAGAGAATCATAAAGGGCTCCTAGGAGAGATGGCACCTAAGCACAGTGTGGGTGAGGCAGCAAGAAGTGCTGCCCAGAAGAGTAGTCTGAAGAAAGGGAAAGAAAGTGTGAGGAGCCCGGTGCAGGGAGCATGGAAGGTCACGTGTGTGGTTGCAGTTGAGTGAGACAGGGGAAGATGAGGCAAGCATCTGGGGGCATACTGAGTCTATAGGAGATGAGGCCTGGGGCAAAGAGGGGTGTACTGCAGCTAAGAGCTTGTAGCTAAGTCGGTTGACTCTCTCTACGTGCCTTGGAAAGGCTATTGGCATATGTCTTTTTATTATTGGATCACCATTGACAGAGATTTTGCTCTAGTTGTCTCCAGCCACACCCTCCACAAAGCCTTGACCATCTTCCAGCCCTACTTTGGATTGACAGCTCTCCTTACATACAGTCATGTACTGACCTCAAAGCTGTTTGCTCAGTGTCTTAGCTACTCCTGTCTTGTTGCTGGGACAAAATACCCAGTGCTCAAAGTTTAAACAGGAAAAGTTCATTTAGCTCACAGTGTATGGAGATTTCAGTCCACAGTCAGCTGGCTCCAAGGCAGGGTGGTGTGGCAGAGGGGCCACAGTTCCTGGCAGTGGAAGATATCAAAAGCAGCAAGAGCAAAAGAGGAAGGCCAAGAGAGCAAGCCTCTTTCCCTCCCTTATGTTGTGTGCAGGCTACTGCCCTAGGGCCGAGATAGAACTCACACCCCCAGCAGGAGCATTACACAGTCAATGAAACAATCACAAACTCTGGAATTAGCTGCCTCTGAAAAACCTGCAACCTGTGGCCACATGAGGCTTTGAGGGTGGGACATCCAGACACAAACCATAACACGCAAACAGGATTTGGTCTAAGTAGTCATTCCTAGAAAGGCCTAGGGTGAGGATAAAGGTGATGCCACCATCAGGGGCTGCCAGGAAGAGTGGTCAGGGAGTGGGAGGAATGCCGGAGACAGACAGCAAGGTGGGCTGCTGTAGGAAAGGGTCCAGAGGAACTGACCCAGGAGAATACACTGTCTGTTCCTTCTCAGTTAGGTGAACCTGACAGGGAGCTGCTTTGTCACCAGGGACATTATAAATGCAGAGATAAAGAAAGGAAAAAGACACTGTGAGCTAAGTATAAAGATGCAGGTCTTTGCAGTAGTTATGGTAATGGTGTGACAAGTGACCTCATATGACATTCTACTCTGCCCCATTGTCGTACATCTGGGGGGCTTTTTCCCCACTTGATTGCCATGAGTTCTGCCATGACTGTGTTAGGCATTTCAGGCTATGACAGGAGACCAGTGGGACTATGGGGTCTCTGGGCACAGGTGGTTGCTTCCGCCTGTGGTAGCAGTTTGTTGTTACTGCTCGGGGTTGTCAAGTCATGCAGTTGAATGGATGACAACAATTTTTTCCAATAAAGTCAAGTTCAAATACATGTAGTAGACAATGTTTTTTTTTTTTTTAAATCAGTATTTTAAAAAAATATTTATGAGTTTGAAGAGTGTCTTAACTGAGAAGATAGTTTGACTTTAGAAATTTTATGTAAAACTTTGTGGGTGGGTGGAACGTTTGATATTCTGCGTAGGAATTTTTAGCGAGGAAGATTCTGATGTGTCATCTCAATTTTAAATATTTTAAGCAGAAATGATGGTAACAAGGTGAAGTGAGTTAATGAGAATGAATTAGAACAACTGGTTTTCCTTTTTTTTTTTGTGGGACCAGGGTTCAAACTCATGACCTTGCACTTGCCCGGCAGGCACTTGTGCCGAGGAGCTATCTCCCCAGCCCCCTTGGTTTTCCTTTATATGAAAAAAAATTATACCCTTGAAACCGACATTTGGGCAAGAGCCACGTTGCCTAGATCACTGTCTGGTTCTAATGCTTACTAATGCGTCTTCTCGCCCTCTGCGTGTGGGTCTCTTTTTGGGTGATACACTTCATTTTAGTACTCTAACCTTCATCAATTTCCATTGCTATCTTTTCTTATGGTATATAAGAGCACTTTACATTTTATTTACATGTGCATTTATTTATTTATTTATTTTTGTCCACATCTGCGTCATGAAAATGGGAGAGTCATAGAAGCTGGGAGTCATTTGTTTTATTTATTTATTTATTTATTTATGAATCTAGGACAGGTCTACAAGGTGTACAAGGTCTTACTATGTAGGTTGGATTTGTAGTGATTCTCCTGTTTTCAGCCTCCCAAGTGCTGGGATTACAGGTGCACACCTCCACACCCAGTCTCAACCAGTAAGCACTAGGGCTGGGACAGGCATGGCACACTAGGATATTTATTTATTTATTTATTTATTTAGGGAGGGGTCTACAGGGTGTTCTGGGTCTCACTACCAGATTGAACTCATAGTGATCTGCCTGTTTACAGCCTCCCAAGAGCTGAGATTGCAGGCGTGCTCAACCATGCCCAGTCTCAATTGCCATCCCAGTGGCTGTCTCAGTGGGTCTGGGGGCAGGGCCAGAACAGCAGGCCTGGGGATTGAACCCCTGAGCCCTGTGCCTGATTTGAGGCTCTTTCATCTGCTGAGCTATTTAGCTGGCCCTATTTATTTAGTTTTTAAATGATAACAAAATTTTTATTTCATGTAATAGTCAGGGAAAGATTATGGTTAGCATAATATACAGCATGATCATTACTATATTTTTCAAAATGACAAAAAACACTATAAAGAAACTTGCCAAAATATTCAAATATTCAGAGCAATTATGATTACAAACTGAGATTAAAGCTGATATATATGAGATGTCACCCACCTTTTTCATATATATATAATATAATATAATATATATATTATAATATAATAATATATATATATGAAAACTATGATATATATATATGAAAACTTGCTCAGGCCTCCCTTCTATCCCTCTCTTGGACAAAGCTTTTCTTTCCCCCAGTAAATATGTTCTGCTAAAAAAAGAGCTATTTTATTTATTTATTTATTTATTTATTATTATTTTTTTTATAATTTTTATTCATTTTAATGAGAAAAATGAAAACAGTAATGAAATAGCTTCAATAGGTTAGTAGACTGTTATAATAATTAATACATTGCATATTGTTGTCTTTGTAATAGTTATTCAGAGGACAAAATGGTACCTTCTCTAAACAATGCTAGTACAAACTTTTACTCTCAATGTACTAAGAGAAAGTAGTGGCATATCTATCCCAACTCTCTTGTGTGTGTGTGTGCGTGTGTGTGTGCGTGTGCGTGTGCGTGTGTGTGTGTGTGTGTGTATGTATATCTATCTATCTATTTATATATATATATCTTTCCCCTTTTTCTTTCTTTTCACAACAAAATGGTCCTTTATTTATACTTTCATGAGTTAGTAACACATGACACTAGGTTGCCTAGCTTAACCAGACAGGATGTTCAGCTCAGAAGTCAGTTCTTTTGCTTTAGGCACTGGGCCAAGTCCCACCTAAGGTATTTGATTGATTTCCTAGCTTCATGGCTCCCAGTATGTCTCCCTAAGAAAACAAGAGACAAGAAATAAAACATGTCATAGGATTGTCCTTCTACAATGTTGTATATGGTTTGATTTCTAAATTTCTGTGTAAAAATGTATAATTGTTTTTTTCACATTCTATAGGAATTTAAATTTTATTTACTTTAAAAAAATTTATTTCACTTTATTTTGAAGAGCAAACACGGAAGCAAAACCAAAAAGCAGCTACAAGGACAGAAACAGTAACATACAACAACACATATGTTGCAGATTTTCAAGACAAGAATAGCAAATTAACAATGATTGTTATATTATCTATTTTTATTATCAAATCTGTTGCTCAGATGAAGAGGTATAGTTATGCAAGACTGGATAAATAATTGAATATTAATGTTTGCTTTCAATAAATCTTTTTTTTTTCTTGTCTTTTTTACTTTTTTTGCTTTTGTTTTGAGACAGGGTCTCCCTGAATAGTAAAAGCTGATCTTGAACTCAGTATGTGACCCAGGTCAGCCTGGAACTTTCAGTGATCCTCCTGGCTAGGCTTTGAGTGGCAGAATTATGGGAGCTATTTCTAACTGCCATAACTCTAGCATAGTTCAACCTTGAATTAATGGATATAAATCATAAATGTTTTTTGTTGATTTATGTGTTATTTGTGCTCTTTCCTTTCTTGGGCTCAATGAAAGGACAACTGGTGTTGGTTAATGTACATTTAAGACTTTAAAGTGACAATAGAAGCGCTAATAGATTATCCAGTGAAAGCTATAAAATGTTGCTGGAAGAAGTATAAAATACATGTCCGAGATAGAAAGACTTGCTTTTTTAAAAAAAAAAAATTTTTTTTTGTATTTGGTACAAGGTAGAACTCATAGTGATCCTCTTGTTTTCAGTTTCCTCACTGCTGGGATTATAGGAATGCATCTCCAGGCTCAGTTTCAGTGGCTGGCACTGCATGAGGGATTCAACCAGGGTCCTTGTGCTTGCCAAGCAGGCACTTAGACAGCTGAGCTATTTCTCCACCCCCAAGAAACTTATTATTAGGGAATGCCAGGTGTGGTGGTGCACGCCTATAATCCCAGCACTTGGCAGGCTGAGGCAGGAGGATCAGTGTGAATTTGAGACCAGCCTGGGCTACAAAAGTGAGCTCAAGGCCAGCCTGAACTGCATAGCAAGACTTCTGTTGCAAAAAGACAAAAAAAAAAAAAAAAAGGAAGAAAGAAAGAAAGAAAAGAAATATGACAATATGATGTTCATACTGACTACGATGGATACCATCAAATAAACAGAAAATAATAAATATCGGCAAGGTTGTGGAGAAATCAGAGCCCTGCATATTGTTAGTGGTAAAATGGTACAGGTGTTGAGGGAGACAGCATAGTTCTTCAAATGGCTAAAAATAGAATTATTACATGATACAGTAATTCCACTTCTGGGTATGTAACCAAAAGAATAAAAATCAGGGTCTCAATGAGCTATTTGCGCTCTCATTTTCATAGGAGAATTATTCACCATACCAAAGACATGGGAACAATGTAAGTGTCCATCAACACATGAACAGGTCTGTGAGATGTGGTCTATCCTTGCAATCGAATGTTCTTCAAGAGAAAGGAAAATTTCCCCTGTAGCACAACTTGGATAAGTCTGAGTCCCTTAAGTAAAAGGAGACAGTCATACACATAAGCAGTGTACGATTTTACCCAAATGAGATACCTAGAGCAGCCAGACTCAGAGAAATAATGTAGAATGTAGTTGCCAGGAGCTGATGGAAGAGTGATGGAGATTTATGGTATAAAGGGTAGAATTTTAGTTTTATAAGGTGACAATTACATAAATGGATGATACATGTTATGAACATATTTAATATCACTCAGTTATGTATTTAAGAGGTTAAGATGTTAAATTTGATGTGCATATTTTACCCTAATGAAAACATTTGAAAAAAAATTGCTGATGGCTGTTGTATATCTAATATTAAAAATTTCCAAATTAAAATACATCTTTCCTCAGTTTTGACAGTTGATATTGGTATACTCAATTTTTTGGAGTGACAGAGCCCTCCTTCTGTCTCAGTGCAAGTTTCATGACTGAAACCCTTGAGCCAGAGTACAGAGAGGAAGAAATGATTTGCAGAAAGATGATGTCAAGGTAGACAAGAGTACAGGGAGTCACCTTAACTCCCTACAACAAGCCTGGAGAATGACTCAGAACTTAAGCGGGGGGCATAAAGACTCCTGTGGGCCGTACTGGACTCTTGCTAAAGGCTGTAGTTTCCACTATAAGCAGGGAGAGAGGGCTGTATTGGCATTGGTCTGGACTTCCTAAACTTCCTCAGGTAAGGGATATGAGAGGATTTTCTATAGAACTCATCTGAGCCAAGAAAAAGCATGGTAGCATGGGGTTGATTTGGAGCTTCTTCAGGAAAGTCTGCCTGAGGGGTCTCCTTCTTGAGGAGCCTTGGCAACATGCAGTGGGAGATGATGTGAAACTCCGAGAGGTTGTGTAGGGATTCATGAGTGACCATCGTGTACAAGAATGTACTTCCAAGGGACCACAGAATACCCACTGATGGGCTTTTCAATTCACCTTACAGGATGTGTGAGCTTCAGACCCATTGAACTCAAAGCCACTTGGTCAGCTATGAAAAGCCCTGTTCATCCTTTAGTAGCTTTGTCCTGTGGGGTCAAATTATGTAGTGATTTTTGGGACCAGAGAAAGAGCAGAAACTGCTGAAGGCATCTTCCTGGAGGAGCAAGTATGGGGTAAAGATGGAGAGACAGAGAGCCATGTGATCTTTCCAAAAGATGACAACGCGAAATTTTATTTGATGACTTTGGGTGTACTTGCTCCAATCATAGAATTGACTCAAGACATTTGTTACACAAGAGTGAACAGAAAAGATACAGAATCTTCTCAAATTTCCACCCTAAGGTAGACAAAAATTGTTTGCATGAAGTACTCCATCCCTGTCTCCAATATCTTATGAACAGATATGTGCTGATTATGTTATAAGTAGGCCTTTAAAACTTAAGTTATCAAAAAAAAAATCGGGCATGGTGGCACACACCTGTAATCCTAGCACTTGGGAAGCTGAGGCAAGAGGATCAGTGCAAGTTTGAGACCAGCCTGGGGTACAGAGTGAGCTCAAGGCTAGCCTGAATTACATAGTGAGACCCTGTCTCAAATGCACACACACACACACACACACACAAAAAAAAAAAAACAAACAGAAAACAAACAAACAAACAAACAAACAAAAAAAACCTCACGGTATCACTTTTCCATATTTCTGCAGACAATTTTGAAATAATTTAGCTGTGTATTAGAGTAATGATGTAGATGGCACTGTTTTTTTTTAGATGGCACTGTTGAATGAGCCAACAGTTACTCACAAATTCATACTTTCTTGCTGAAACCTTTGACCAGTGAGACTTGCGAAGCAAAAGATTCTTTTCCTCTGCTTTCTTTGAGGCTAAATATTGGCCATGTTTCAAAAGTTTTGCCAATGACATATCTTCTGGGAAAATTCCCTGTTTTCCTGATGAGACAGATGTGTATAACTGATGTCCACCCTTTTCCCCTTCTTCCTACACTGAATTTGGATATATTGGACCTGTGTGAGCCATTTTTAAGCCAAGAAGAGAATAACTCAACACACCACCTGTTTTTGATATTGTTGAAGAGCAGCCCGCATACATACTAGTCCTCCTCATCTCCTCCTTTTGGGTGCTGGGGTAGAACCTGCAGTCTCATGCATGCTATGCTCAACCCTTTACCACCTTTTTGACATGTCGTAAAATTAAAACCTTATTAGTTCAGCTATTGCTAGTCAGAACATAAGTAAATACAATCCAGTAAACATGTCTAAGAGAACTGACGCCAAAATAAAACATTGTTGCCTGATGTCAGAAGTAAAGTTAGTCACTATCTATATCCAATCATTCAGTCAACATTCATTCATTGAAATGTCTTAGGTAACATTTAGTGACTATTTCTATGTGCTAAGCCTTTAAAACATAAATAGGTATTAAGTTGCTTCTATAGCAATTAATAAAAATAATTATAATAAACTAAAATGTGATATATAGTAAGAAATTGTCCAGATGAGTCTAAGATGGTGGTGATTCTTTCACAAGGACTTGGGGCTATCAGATGGATAGGACTGGAGAGAGGACTGCAAATGAGTGGGAACCACTCAGGTACAGTATTAGGACGAGCTAGGCCATGGAAAACAGCACCTTGTAGCTTAATGTTTTCTTTTTCATAGTACTTGTGGTTTGGATCTGCACTACCTAGTTTCAAATTCTGTCTTTCCCATTTATGATTGAGGTATTTAATTTTAAGGTATTTAATTTTATTTTTGTCCAAAATTAAGATTTTATGTATTTCTTAGGATTATTGGGAAGAGCCAAATTATGGAAGGGTTTTAGTTAATGCTTGGCACACAGTAAATGCTCCATAAATAGTATATATGGTTGTCAGTTGGTCATGGAAACAGGATGCATCATACAGGTCCTGGGATAGCTTGAGGTCAGTCGGCCGAGGTCGACTGGTGCAAAGTTGTGGCGAGTCTTCCATGCAGTGCAGGATAAACTGAACTTCATCTTGCAGTCATCAGAGCATTCTTGAAGGTTCTATAGCACAGAACTAAGACAACCATGGCCTTCTGATTATCAGATCCTTGGAACACTTTGCCGAAGTGATATTTAACACTGTTTGTTCCATATTGAAATTTCTCTCTTCACCAAATCTTCTTGGTTCTGTCCATATCTTAAGTCTTTCCAAGTCATCCTCAATACTGCTGCCTAAGGAATCTTTGTAAAATGTGATTATGGTCACCTGACTGGACAAACGTCTGAAAATGACAGCCCAGTCAGCTCAAGCAGTCCGGTGCATGACATAAAAACCTCAACAACTGCGTCCCTGCAGAACAATTTCTTCAGGGCTTCTCTAGGACTTTTGTTTTTAAAGCCGTCACATAAGTTTTACCCTCTGTTTCCATCACATGAAACTGTTGGGAATTTCTCATTTTCTTGGTACTTTTGACTCTAAGACTTTCCTTTCCTTAAAGATTTCTCCCATTGTCTTTAGGCTTGTGTCTTTACTCATTCCTAAGGATTTAGCTGAGTACATGTGTACCATAGCCTCACTTTTCCCCTCAATTAACAGTTTTGTGCTGATTCACTAAACAAAGGAAAAGAATGGTAACTAGTTCCATATTTTGTCTTTATGGAACAATGTTGAACATTCTGCAAGAAGGGATAAATTGTTTGATTCCCCCTGTTGCAAGACATGCTCTGAGACACATTCTATTCATAGCACCATACCTTCACCTCAGTTATCTTGTTGTTGAGACAAAACACACAACATTTAAAGTTAAATGTTGAATGATTTATTTAGCTCACAGTTTGTAGAGGTATCAGTTCATAGTTGGTTGCCTCTAAGGCAGGGTGGCATGACTGAGGGGCATCGCAGCAGAGGAGAAATAGTTCTTGGCAGGCAGAAGGCAACAAAGCAGTAAAAGAAGTAGCAAGCAAACAAAAAGCAGCAAGCAACAAGCAATGACCGTCTTTCCATCCCTTATATGCCATCCAGGCTACCTACCTTTAGGGCAGGTAGCATTCATACCCAGAGCAGGAGATCCTTAGTTTTAGCATCACACCATGATCTGGTCCTAGCATCAATTCTTTAATTCCAGCATCACACACTGAAGATTCAGTCACTTCTGAAAGGCCCCACCTATGACCAGATGAGGCCTTGGTGCAGCATTTAGATTCAAGGCAAAAGAGCCTTCTTGCTGGGGGTTCACATTGAGCCTCAGTGCTACAGTTTTAACCTATATTGCAGAGGATTTGTGTGCCTGAGAATGAACCAGAGCAAAGATAGCCCAGAAGTTATTTAATCATTTTTACATTATACTAGACTGGCTTTGATTATTACCCTAGATATAATTTCACTTGCTAAAGTGAGTCCATTTTAGGGATTAGAGAAAGTTCACCATGCAGGAATGATGAGGATTTGGCTCCTAACAGATGCTTTCTCTAGAGATATGGAAGGAAAGCCACAGGTGAAAATGGGGAAGCGCAGAAGGATCAGCATGGCTTTTTGTTGCTATCCTGTGGGGTCTATCAAGTGTAATAAAACGACTTTCTCTATCCTTCCCTATAACCAATGTGGGGTACACAGAGGTTTTTTGCTTCCTGCTGGGCTGTGCATAGGGACTCACTCTAAAGAAGAGGCCTTATGTGATATGCTTGTGAATTTGCTCCGGTAGAATGAATCAAGGCTCAGTTGAACACTCTTTAGAATATATTGCTTTTGCAAATTTCTGACACATCATAAGTAGTGGTAAAAGTTAATGAGCCAATATGTTTATTGAAGGGTATATAATTTTTAAGAACTAAAATGCCCGAGAGCTGGCGAGATAGTTCAGCAGACTAAAGCACCTGCTTTGGGAATCGCAGGGACCAGGGTTTGAGCCTCACTTCTGCGTGCCTTGCTGGCCCTGCGCCCAGGGTGCACTGAGCTGGTGAGTCAGGGCATGGTGGTGCACAGCTGTAATCCCTGTGCTGGGGAGGCTGAAAACAGGAGGATCACTATGAGTCTGAGCTACTTATGAGTCTGACCCTGTACCAAATACATAAATGAAAAAAAAATGCCTATATAAGCATCAATATGATTGGTCAGCCAGGATATTTCTTCTTCATGGTATATTAAACAGAATTAGAAAAAATGGTTTATACAATAATAAAAATGTAGAATTGTGGGGCTGGGGAGATAAATCAGTAGAATAAGTGCTTCCCTGGCGAACAAAGGGCCTGAGTTCAATCCCCGGTTCCACAAAAAAAAAAAAAAAAAGAAAGAAAGAAAGAAAGAAAGAAAAAAAGTAGAATTATTGTACAGAGCTGTGAGTAATGTGAGGGCTTATTTCTTTTTTCTTGGCTGTTTTCTAGTTCTTTCCCTTCCTCCCTTTTTATTCCCATGTCTGTTTCCTTCCTCTTTCCGTATTTCCTTCTTTCCTCTTTTTTTCCTTTTACCCTTACCTTTTGTTGAGCACCTCTTCTAAGCTAAGACTTTCTGTATATGGGAAGCCATGGATACATAAAACAGACACCAATTCTGAGTCTGATGTATCAGATTTGAATTGGAAAGAAAAACTAGGAGGTGGCTGATGAGGCAGGACCCAGTTTTACCCATCCATACCAAAGACCAGGAATGGACATCTGTCATTCTGGGACTCCTTTCTTTTCAAATACACTTTTCTTTCAGGGTAATCTCAACTTATTCCGTTCCATTTCTTTTCTTCTTTCCTTTCCTTTCCTTTCCTTTCCTTTCCTTTCCTTTTCTTTTCTTTTCTTTTTTTTCAGTACTGGGGATAGAACTTAGCACCTTGCACTTGCCAGCTAGACCCTTATGCCACTGAGCTGTATCCCCAGCCCCTACTTCCTCCATTTCTTTCAGGCCACATCTCAGAAAGGAAGTGTCTTGTACCTCCCTGGGCTTAAAGAGTATTTGTCCATATCTGAAATTATAGGAAAAATTTATATATCATTTGTCTGCTCATTTATTGCATCTCCTTTTGAGAATATAATCACAAGATTAGGGGTTTTGGTTGCCTTTTGTACTTTTATAAGAAGATGTTTATTGTATTTTAATATCTATCAGCAGGCCAGCCCCTTCCAGCATGGAAACAGCCTATAGTTTGGAGTTGGGCCTAAATTGCAGTCTTGGCTCTGCCCTTTTTCAGCGGTGTGATTTTGGCAAATCATTTCACTCCTTGAACCCTTCAAGATTGTTACTAATGTTAGTTGCCTTCTTTGTTCATTTTTTTTCTTTTGAATTCATATCCTAATGATAGCTTTTGCCAAAATAATCTTGCCATTTTTGTAGATAACATAAACTGGAAACCATCCTTGTACTTTTAGAAACTAGAACCACAAAACCTGCAGAACTTGGTTGGGGCTCTGTTTCACTGACATCAACTATGAGTACTTTCTTAATATTTTTCCACTTTTTCTGTACTCAGCTATGAGCTGCCAAATTCATCTTTGCTCTTCCTGAACTTGCAGGTTTTGCCGTACATTGTTACCTACCTGACACGGTATGTAAAGTGTCTTGCTGGCTTTTAGGTGCCCTCCAAGTTGACCTCTGCCAGTCGCCCGTAGCTTTTCTCATAAGGCTTTTTACTGTTCTTGTAAAATATTTATTATTATTTATTTTATTTTATTTTATTTTCTTGTTTCAGAACTTTTGTTTGTTTATTTATTTATTTTTATGGCCAGCTCAGCCTGCCTTGAGGGCAGGGCTGGTGCAGCATGTGGGGTGCTGGGGATCAAACTGTGGTCCCTGCAGCCGCCTAAGCTTTCCTAAGCAGGCGCTTTAGACCACTGAGCCATCCTGACGGGCCCCAACATTTATTATTTTTATTGTAGAAAAATACACATAACTTAAGACTTACACCTGAACCATTTTGCATCAATACATGTCTGTAGTACATGCAGTTATGATCACACTGCAGAGTGGGTACCTGGACACAATACAACTCAGTTCTGTTTTTCATCTTTTTTCCCTTCCCATCCACCTTTCTTCTTCTCCAACTCTCCTTCGTCTATTTTCATTCTTGTTGACACCATTACATCTTGGTCATATTTGTGACATATAATGTTTATGTTTATTGAGGTTATTAGGTTGAGCCACTTCTAAAATACCTGGCTGAATGGTATTAAATCTATCCATAATGTTGTATAACCACATCGCCACTGTACATCTCCATATCTCTTTTTCTCCCATGGAGTTGAAACTCTGTGCCCACTAAACAGTTACTTGGAAATTCTGCCCTGTTCACTGTTGTGACTGAGGGTGGTATCTGGCTAAAGCACAGCCAGGTTGTAATAACTTATCTGAATGATTAAACAGATGACTCCAAAATCTGTTTAGCTTTGATATTGCTCCTTAGTTCCATATTCATGAGTGAGATCCTGTTCCGTATTTCCCATGCCAATCAACCTTTAAAAATGTACTGTATGATGCTGAGCTCCAGATGTCCAAAGCTTCTTCTGACCAGCCTCTTTCCTAGCTAAAGGGCTCATGGTTGAGGTCATTCTTTTGTCTCTGCAATCATCAACCCTGCTCCTAGGTTCCATTGTCCCTACATCCTGTTTGGCTCCCCAGAAAAATGCACAGGGAAATTCAGTAAAGTCAAGGGCTCACACTGGAGTATTTCAACCAAAAGAAATGTCTTGAAGTCTGTGTTCTGTGATACTGTAGCAGGGACTGTTTTTATAGGTGGTGACTGAGCTGAGGCAGGTGTCACTTGATAGAAAATTTAATTATGTTCATTGACATTGTAGTGCAATTGCTTGTACACATTTTTCAGACTAAAGAAATAGAGGCCTATTAGGGTTTTTCTGGCTGATCTTTATGCTGGATTATCATGTCCTCCTCTAATTGACTGAACATGCTCACCTCTTCCAAATAGGGAAAAGCATGCATGATCTACACCCCAGACCTTTCTAACTCAGCAAAGAGAGACAGATACAGCAGCCCAAAGGCCGTTTATTAGTCATGATGAGTTCTTTTTTTAAAAAATTTGTATTTATTTATTTTTTTCTTGTTTCAGAACCTTTGTTTGTTTATTCACTCATTTTTATGGCCGACTCAGCCCACCCCGAGAGCAGGGCTGGCGCAGCATGTGGTGCCGGGGATCGAACCGCAGTCCCAGAAGCTGCCTAAGCTTTCCCAAGCAGGCGCTTTAGACCACTGAGCCATCCCGCCGGGCCCCTCATGATGAGTTCTTAGTGATACTTTTTGGGGAAGATAAAAGTAGTCATTTAGCTAGTATCCTTTTAAGGGCAGCTCTAAAATTCAATTCTATTTAGGGTATTTAAAATAAGAAGCGATATTTTGCATGATTATGCCTATTAATCATATTTTAATTGAATGGATTCCCACTGAAGAAAGGTCGGGCCAACTAGAAAAATTCAGTGTGTGTCCGTGGATGACTGACATTTAGGCCACCGAACCGAGGGAAGTAGCCCCGCCTCTGTTATGTTTGCACCAACCAATAAACTTACAACTGGATAGAAAACCTGGGAAAGAGGAACGAAGCGTGCCTATATCCAAGGACTCCAGTTTTCACCTTTGCATTTGGACATCTGACTGGTTTCTTCAGGCTGCCAACAGGGGTGACTTTCCAAGGAGCGCCAAGGCCTTCGAACTGGAACTGGCGTTGTGTCCTTGTTCTGTAGCTTCCGTCTTGGGCTGAGGCAGCTACTGGATTTTCCAGCTCACCAAAGCCTAGGTGGCCACTGTCAACTCTCATGCCTCTGACGCTAGATGCGTAATACATCCTTGCATAATTAAACATGTATTTTCTGTTGATTCTGTTCCTCTAGAGACCAGAGCTCATACAATGAAGCAGCTTAATAAATGTAGATTTTTGTTCTTCTAATGCATCACATCCAATCTATAAGGAACAAACTGAAGGAAAGTTCTCACTGGAGCCTTCCCAATCCCTGCCCACTCTCCAGGTAGAAGCGGCTATAGTCATAACTGTGGGGCCATCCATCAGGTCAGGTTGTGATGCAAAGACCCAGGGCTCCAGCAGTGTAAGATAGAACTGCCCAAATAAGTTACACGTATTTTTAACATGCCAAGGGTATATTTATGTGTATTCGCATGTACCGTATTGCTTTGCTGTTAGCTCTTCCAGCAAAACGAATCACTGCAGCAGATCTTCAGTAAACTCATGTAAATTACGAATATGCTACAACCACAGTGTTTCGCTTTCACAATATTTTATTTGGCGGCGCTTTTATAGGAGTACTAAAATTGAAGAAGACATGGGCCCCAGAAGTGTGTCTTTTGCTTTTCAAGGCACTGTCTGATTATATCAAGAAAAACACATCGATCCTCTAGATGCGCATTGAGCAGGTGCCACTGCCCTGTGTTTGAGGCTTCTGCTGCAGGAAGGGGAGGTGGCCAGGCTGGGCGGGGCCTGAGGGGCAGGGCTCTAGGGCCGTCCACTAAGGACCTCGTTGAGCGTGACGTTAGAGGGGGCGTGTCCTTGGGCGCGGCTCGGCGTTTCCTTTACGGGTCCCGGCGCGCGTCGCTGTGGGCGGTGCCTGCGGAGCCCGGGTTGGCCGAGAGCGCGCGCCACCGCCGCCGCCTCCTTTTCTGTGCTGTGGCTGCTCCCGCCGCGGCTTGCTGGCCTTAGCCTTGAGGATGCCGCCTTCGGCGCCCTCGTGGGATCTGCCAGGGCGGCGGGCCCGAGCGTGAGTGGCGAGGCCCAGGAAGCCGCCATGGGAGACAGGTGAGAGGGCGGGCTGGGGACCTGGGGGTTTGGGGAGCGGGGTCCGGGGGATCTGGGGGCCGTGGGGCTGGGGGGCCTGGAGGCCCGGAGGCCGAGGGCCGCGTGGTGTGGGCTGCCGCTTGAGTCCCTCTGTCCCCGCAGGTGGGTCCGCGTGACCGTGCTCTCCGGCTGCGCCGGCTGCAGGACCGTGGAGGTGCCTGCGTCCGGGACCGCGCTTGATCTGAAGGAGCGCATCTCCGCAGAGACCGGCTGGCCGGCGTCGGAGCAGCGGCTGTGGCGCGGCGGCAGGGAGGTAGGCGGCAGGCGGCGGGCCAGCGCGGGGGTTGGGGGGGCAGCTAGGGCACACTCAGCACGCGGACGTGCCCGGCGGTAGCTGTGTCCTGTCACGATTTACCGTTTCAGCCTTTACATCCTGTCCTCCCCACCCCTAGTTTTGTCGGAGTCTTCACTTCCTGAAACGAACACACATGTTTGATGGCATAACCCAAGGAGGTTTTTTAGTGGAGACATCAGTCATTGAAGTGACTGATCATTACTCACGATTTTCTATTCAGTTATAAATTTAACTGGACTACTGTTGAGTATCTTCACTTTTCTCGTGGAAGCTTTCCTCCGTGCTTGGATCCCAGAGGTTTAGGGTTGTGTAGCATCTTCTGACATAAGGTAGAATGTGACTTAGTATTCTTAGGAGTAAACTTGTGTTAAAACTTACAAACTGCAGATAAATTACTTGAGTAGATCAAAACTTTGGAAAATAAGAGCATTTCATATTATCATATATATCCTTTCTTTAAGATTGGTGAAAAATGTACAGTTTTCATAAGAGGGGGAGTTTAATTGAAGACTTCTTAGAAATTATTATTTTGCTGTAATACATAGCCTTTGTATTTTTTATATGATGGAGAACATCATTGTCAGGATTGGAGGGAGTGAAAGGAGTTGAGTAGATAGAGTCCTTCAGTGACATTTCTGGATTAGATGGCTTACTATCCAGGACTACGTGTGGTACAGTACTTGGCACTGGTGCTTCGTATCCTTTTGTATACTTGACTTGCCGTGAAACTAGGTAATTTCTGTGGTTTCTTGCCCATTTGATCAAGTTTTTCACTGACCTTTCCTTAGGCTCCTCCAAAATCAATTCTGTGGGGGATTGACTTTATTGGGGCTTTTAGAAAAAAAAAAAAAAAAACTTGAGTAAGAGCAGGTTTTGGCCTTCCTGCCTTCTTCTGCACCAGTTCTTACCTGCTGACCTCCCTCTGCTGTCTGCTGTCCGCTGTCCTGGTTCTGTGCTCACTCCTGGATGCTCCTCTCTTGACTCCTGGCTGCTCCTCTCTTGTACGTTGTCTTGTCTCCTGGCTCAGTTGTGGCCCTGGCTCCCCCTCTGGGGTGTTCCTGAAGGTGTATGTGCGCAGCCTGCACATGCACTGGTGAAGGCTGCACTGTGGCAGTGTTTGCGTTTTGGAGGATGGAAGGTATCTAGGTAGGACACAGACCTGGTAGGAGGCCATGAGGGCTGCTGGCTGTGAAGCAGATCCTGCAAGGAAGGATGCTCAAGAGACTTTGCAGGAAACGTAACTGTGGTGGCTCAAGACCAAGTGATCTGTGGATTGTGCAGAAAGCCCAGGAAGTTTAGAAACCTGGAGTAAGACCAGGAAAACAAAGGGTCAGGTGAGCAGAGATAAATAATTACGGTGGCAGGTAAATTGGGGAGAAGTGTGGTGATGAGTTTGCTTTTCCTTCATGATTCAGCTGATGGTGAGATGTTAAAGAAGCATCTAGGGTAATGTACAAAATGAAAGATCTCAGTCCTGTTTACTCTCCGTATATCACAGAGGACAAGTTAGTGTACTCGTTAGGCTTGCTCTCCTGTTTCTATTGTGAATGCAGTAAAATTGTTAATCATTCCTAAGATTTCTACTGGATATTGCAATGCAACAGATAGCTGCAGGTCCAAGACTGGAACTCAAGGGAGAAAACTCAGGCTGGAGGTAGATAGAATTTGGGGAGTGACTGAGGCTTGGCACCTTTCTGTTTCTCTACTTTGGTAAAATGTATTCGAATATTGATATAGCGGAATGAAACTCACAACCTGCGCCATGTCCAGTATGCGTTCATGTTCTCTAAGATGGAAGAATGAATTTTAGGAACAACAGAGGTGAAGAGTAGAATATATTTATTGTGGGAAAGAAAACTTCTGTCGGAGAGAGAGACAGAGGGGGACCTGAGTGGGTTGTCAAGGGCTCTGCCTTTTTAAGGGTTTTTTGTACAGCAAATCCACGCTGTGAGGTGGGTCCAAGGTGGGGAAAGTAGGAAATTGCAAGGTGGGCATGAGATGGGACAAAACTATGATCAACTGATAAGATTACTAGCACATCTGCCCAGGTAAAACTGATATATCGCAATCAAACGGGGGAAGCAATGAAGTAGCTAGTAGGTATGAATACAGGACAGGGGCTTTTCCCGTGGAGGGTTGACTTAGTGACTCTTCCTGACTTCCTCAAGGTGATAGAGACCTATTTAGAATGTTAACCCCTGATGTTGATCCTTAGGGAGCTATGTGGGAGCATTCGTTTTATCATTTGTCTTGAGGTTTGTCCACAGCTGAAGTGCCTGTCTCTCCCACCCTTGCGAGGTATCTCCTCTTCTTCAGTGGCTCCTTTGAGGGCCTAGCTCTGTCTGCCTATAATATTTTATGTAACGTAGCTGCCTGTAACAGTATGATTAACATTTTTTAGCTGAGATTTATTGAATTCCAGACAGTGTCCTAGGAGCTTCCCACGTATTATTTAATATGTAGAAGTACTTTATCAGTTAGTTACTACTAGTCTGTTCTGCAGAACAGCACAGCTGAGCTTTAGGGAGCTCAGGGTAGGAGTTGAACTCATGTCTGTGGAATTCTAATCTATGGACAATTTATGATTTTATACATAAACTTTATCAAGGTGTTACTGGGGATAAATAAAAGCTAAATGCAAAGCTCTTTAAAACAGGACAGGCTCCTAACTTAAAATATGAATTGTAAGAGTCAACAATAAGGCTCAGGCAAAAAATAAGTACAGGACATGATTCTGACACAGAGAAGTTGGGTGTGTCATCAAAAATGGTCTCATGTATAGGCATGAGTTCTTTCCACCATCTCACCTCCTCTGTCCACTCATCTGCCTCTCCCTCTCCCCTCCTCTCCCCTCCCCTCTCCCCTCCCCTCCCCTGCCCTCTCCTCTTCTCCCCACCTCTCCTCCTTTGGCAGCATCTTTTTTATTTAGTCCAGGCTGTCCTTGAGCTCACTGCAGTTCTCCCAAGTGCTGGGATTACAAGCATGTGCCACCCACACCCAGATTTGATGTTTCTATTTCTTAATTCTAATACTGCCAAAAACTTTCTAGAATTCAAATTATTAATGTGAATCTAAATATTTTAGTGTAGGAAAGGAGTGAAGCTGTTGAGAGCTCCATATAATTTATTGGTTTTGGATTGTATTAGACCTAAGCATAAATAGAATACACACCTCTGATGATATCACCAGTGGAGGATTAGAATAATTCTTGAGTTTGGGCCAGCAAACATTGTTTGAGAGATAAACGAAGATGCAAGAGACAGAACACAGCTTTGTCTAGGGCCAGGCGCCTTCACCAGAATGGAGTGAAGCCTTGGACTGACTCAGTCCCCAGATTTATTGAGGAACAGTAAAGGCATAGTATTCTGCTGAGTGCAGTTAGTTAGAAAGGCAGCCAAGCAAGGTGTGGTGATAGTTTGGCTGAATAATTGACTTTTACCTTATTGTCCCCTTGGGAGCTTCCTTGTGTTCACCCTAACGTACGAGTTGACAAAACATGTCTTCATGACATTCCCACCCCTCAGAATTAGCGGTCTACTGCCTCCCCCCAGGCAACTTGGGCAAACATTGCCTTGATGGGTTTTGCAAGGAACTCCACAAATATTGTCAGTGATTTGTATTGATTTCTGCACATCTTTTTTTCCCAGCCTGTTTGTATCTGTCTACTTGCTGCCTTCTTGGTTGTAGTTTTCATAAATGCATGTGTGTGTATCATGTGTGTGTATATAACTGTTAGCACTGCATATGTATGTCTGTGTGACTATGTGGCAGCTTAGTGAATTTTTCTTTTCTCACTAATGTTACCTTTTGAATATATTATAGAATTTAGGTTGCTTTTAGGTTTTTGGTGTTGATTGCCCCTCTATGAATGTTAGCCATGTTGACTGAAGCACTTGTGCAACAAAGGAACTAGTTTTCCCATGGTACCTGTAGGATTGACAGGGAACATGTATAAGAAAATGTTTTTTTAACTGAGAATGCTCAGTGTGTTGCAATTTGTATTTTACATAAGAGAATAAAATGAGGGTGATGTGCAGAAAGCGGGTAGGTTATAGATGTAAAAACCCAAGAGATGCAGAATGTCTCTTTGATTGAGAATGGAGAAGAGTGGGTTCAGTTGGAGAGCCCGGGGTGTGAACTTGCTGGGACTTGGAAGTGAGTTGAGTTGGGGATACGCTTTAGAGACCTTCTGTGCTCCCCAGCAAAGTGACTGTGTACACAGTGACAGTGCTAGCTTAGCAGTGAAGTAGAGCTGAGGGACTGTGTTGAGGAAAGCTCGTGAGTTTACTTTTTCAAAGGTTGGATTTAGGAACGTTGGTGGATAGTAGTGGGAGACGTACAGTAGACATCTGGGAATGCTGAAAATTTAAAATGGTAAATGATGCTCTTCACCCCCTGCCCAGGAGGTGTAAGCTAGAAAGGTGGTTCTTTAGGTGGGCTGTCAGGAATGTTTTGGAGACTGCTGGGCTGTGGGAGAGCACCCCATGTAGGAAGACTGAAGAGTGGGCCCAGAGGGGGAGAAGGTTGGTCTGGCTTTGCGTTCATTTTCAGAGCACTCATTACACGATTCTTATGAATTATGGTAATACATTTTGTGCCCTACCTACTTGAGAAGCAAAACAATCACGGAAAGGAAAGTAAACATCTGTACATTTATCAGAAAAGTCATTTTCAAGGAACTTGAAGGCTGAAACAGCTTTAGGAAGTGGAAGCCTTATTTGTCTCTGCTTTGCACATCACTGTTTTTTGCTTTTGTCTTGTAGCATCATTTAGGAAAATATTTTCTGAAGTGTATTCTAGGAATACTCTTATATAGGATACTCTTTGGAAATAATTAGAAAACAACATGCTGATGAAGTGAAATTTTTGTCCTTATATGCTGTTGAGATCTAACATAGCTACGTTTGAAGCAATAAGTATACTTTGTTTATGTTAATAATCCTGATTCATTATTTAAAAATGTGAATGTAGGCTGGGGATATAGTTCACCAGTAGAAGACTTGTCTAGTGTGCTGGAGCGCATGGGTTCAATGTGAAGCACTACACACTAAAAAAATGAATTATGGTAGAGCGGAATTATGTGGACTTTATTTGCTAAGTATGGACAATTCTAAAATCTTTTAAATTTAATCCTTTAAATTTTTAAATAAACAATTGGCTGTTTGAATATTCAGTTTTCTAGGGCAGTTTATTTCCTGATAAGAACAATTAACAAGCATTACTTAAGTGAAAAATAAATTAAAGTGTTTGAATCCGTCGTATTAGATATTATGTTGCTTTTAATGCATGCCTTTTCTTTTCAGTTGCCTGATTGGATCAAGATTGGAGATCTGGCTGACAAAAGTTGTCATCTTTTTGTGAACCTTCAATCAAAAGGCCTAAAAGGGGGAGGTATAATATTTTTACCAGGGGTGAATGCCTTATTTCGTTTCATGAAGATTACATTTTAATCTAGATGTAGAGAAGAATTATGGTTGTAAGGGGATGCAAGAGGAGGAGAAGCGGGGAGGTGTTGATCTAAAGGTCTGAAACTTTAATTATACAAAGTAATGTGATATAGAGATTTACTGTTGTAAAACATAAGGCCTGATTATGATTATCAGTATATACTTGTTTTAGTTACTTTTCTTATTGCTGGGAAAAGATACTTAACACTCATTCATTAAAAGAGGAAAGGCTTGTTTCAGCTTATGGCTTGTAAATGTTTTAGAGCATAGTCCTCTGACTCTGAGGCAGAACAACATGGCTGGGTAGAAACAGTCTGTAACGTGTCAGGTAGGAAGCAGCAAGCTTTCTTTCTTTCCCTTTTAATTCCATCCATGCTCCAAGCCTATTGTTTGCTACCCCTACCCCCCAGCAATTGTGGGTCTTTCCTCTTCAGTAAATCCATTATCAATACCCACTGTTCTACATCCATCAGTGAACTAATCCAGTATCACACAGCCATGATCAAATCCCTCCCAGAAACCCCAGCATGAGCACTGGAGGATTTCAAAGGAAACCTCAATGATAGCAATGCCTAAAAATGTACTGACAAGGTAGATCTTAAATTACGAGCTTTCCACAAAAGGAGAGATGAAGCAGGAAGTGGGAAGAAATTTTGTAGGTGATGGATTAAGGTGGCATTGGTGGTGGTTATACTTTAGTGGTTTTGTAGGGGTGCAATTCATTGAGCTGTACTTACTCAGTATCTGTAGTTTTTTGTATCTAATTCATGTCTGAATAAAAATCTTCAAAAAGATTGTTTTGAAAGTGAAGTCAGAGCATATAATGTGGGGATACGATGAAAGAGTATCAGAATTGCAGGAAAATAAAGGTAGATAGAGCTAGGTGAGTGCTAAGTGGGAGAGAAATCTGTGGAAACAGTCTCATCTAAGCTTGGTCTTGGTAGTAGTGCCCAAATTATGTAAATTGATTTATATAGGTTGAGCATCCATAATGCAGAAACACAAAATGTCCAAGATCCAACACTTCTAAAATGCACATGTGATGCCACTAATGGAAAATTTCATACTTGACTTCATGCAACAGTTTATAATCAAAACCCTAAACATATATAGAATTACCTTTAGGCTATGTGTATGAAGGTATATATGGAACATGAGTGCATTTTATATTTACATTTGCCTCATATCTAAGATATTTCATGAAGTATATGCAACAGTTCTGATCCCTTATCTAGTTGACCATCATACTCACTTTACTTTGATTTAGGTTTTTAAGAACAGATTGCCTTTTTTTTTTTGTTTCATTTTATGTATTTGGTATAGGGTCATACTACTCAGCTTGGAATCATAGTGGTCCTCCTATTTTCAGCCTCTCCAGTTCTGGGATTATAGGTGTGTGCCACCATGCCCAGGCTTAGTCACTGGCTCAGTGTACCCTGGGGGCCACCGGCATGTACTTGGGACTGGGAATCAAACCTTGGTCTCTGCACTTGCCTAAGCAGTTGCTTAGTCTGATGAGCCATCTCTCTGGCCCTTGAAATAACAAATTTTTGTGATAGTAGAGCTTTAGATATGTTTTTGAAAACTAATAGATAATTCCATTAAAAGTCTTGAGATTTGACAAAATTGACTCTTGCTTTACTGTGCAATGAATTGCTTAATCTTTTGTACTAAGCTTCTATAGGAACATATGTGAGACCTTGACTTCTATGGTTATACTTGGGTGGAACCAAATCATACATAGGTCATGGGGTTTTTTTCTAAGTCATTTAAGTTATGCTCTGTATTTCAGGTCGATTTGGACAAACAACTCCACCACTTGTTGATTTTCTCAAGGACATTTTGAGAAGGTATCCAGAAGGAGGACAGATTCTTAAGGTAGGGTGTGCATTGTATTCGTATGTGGTTTAGTTCAGTGAATATGGGACAAAATTAAATTCCTTAGAAATGTTCTTAGTGTTTACATTGTTAATATTTCTGTCTAAATCTGAATGCCCGTTTCCTCACTTCCATGGCCAAAATGCTTAGCTAGACCGGATGGGTTTGGGATGCAGTCAGTGGGACCCTTGGAGGTTTCCAGGGCAGAGGAATGTGCTCAGCTGCTGGGGATTGTCAGGAAGCACAGTTGCTCCAGGCACCACTGTGCAGAACATTGGTAAGGCCATCCCTCACCAAAGGAGCAAAGGACACAGTCCACAGTAGAGGCCAGAAACACATGCCTATTTGGGTGCTGGATTTCAGAGTTTGCTTTCTTGAGACTGTCTGTTTAATGGGATAATTGCTTTAATTATTTATTTCTACAATACATACTTATAGTTTGTAGATACCCATTAAAAACAAAAGCCGAACAATCATTAAAGAAAATGAAGGAAGACGTCTGCTATTTCTTATCTTCAGTATCTTGGCCTCATTTAATTTTCTAGTTAAAAGGGCCAATTTTTGGGAGTGAGGGCTGTTTAACTTGCATAGCCATGCTTGGGTAGGCACTGTGTGAGCCCTTTGTCATCTGGAGTGACTCATGAGAGGTGCTAGGGCAAGTTTCAACCCATCTTCAAAACAGGTACTCTCCATTCAGGGAAGGTGACTTTGAAAGTTACCTTTGTGTTGATGAGATGGGAAGATGAAGATGAGAGAAGGGTGGTTATGTGGTCGCTGTGAGTGGAGAGGCGAGTGAACAGAGAAGCCCACCTGAGGATTCCTCTGGTGGCTGCTCGTAGGCATGGGGTCTTCTTGATGCAGAAACAGCTCAGTGGGCTCCTGGCTGGGAGCTGAGTCCCCAGCACATCAGGGCCATGGTGAGGGCCGGCACAGCCTCACTTGTGTGCTTCTGTAGTGCAGACAGCTCATTCAGTCTTTGTTCCCTAGATACTTTGGTGCTAGATTTAATAGGAATCTTAAAAATGGCCCAGATCTCAACCATCACCTTTTGTGTTTGCTGAAACATATTCAGATATTTTAGTGACCTGGTTAAAAACAAATGCAGAATTTTTAGCTGTTGCTTCTCAGAATCAGTTTGAAAATGACCCCTGGAGGATGGTGTGGGGAGAGCCTCCTATTTTTTTTTTTTTTTTTTTTTTTTTTTTTTTTTTTTTTTTTTTTTTTTTTTTTTTTTGTACAGCTTATGATTTATATTTGGAGCCTGGTACTTAGTATGTTATCTTTAGTTTTTCCCATGTTTGCTTTCTAAAATACACATTCATCATAGAGATTCGAAAAGACAAGCTATAACCTCTAAAGTATTACTGTTTTGTAACCTAACATGGTGTTTTTCTTTCTATTGAGTTCTTATCTTCATCTTTGTATTATTTAGTTGTCGTAACGTAAATAAATTTGATCATTCTTAGGGATTCTGTTAGACTGAGTAGAGTGGGGATGTGGTTTTAAAATTTGAGGATCGTTTCACAGATGAACAGTTATATAAATAGGAATTCCCAGCTAATAAGGAGGCACTAGCAGGGCGTAGTTCAAGTGCTCCCCTTGAATGGCACAGCTGGTGGGCAGCACATCCAAGCCCTATGGAATGCACTTGTGAACTACCAGCCTGACCTCCAACTTGGTTTTTCCCTTCTACACTGTTCCCTGTGTCCTTCTAGTTGTTGGATTTTATGTAGACAAGCTGCCACCTTTTATGTAGACCAAGGTATTTGAGGAAGGTTTCCCTACACTCATTACTATATTGTCAGTATAGGTGCTTAGGGTTCTGGGGAGATCAGGTACTTCTCCCCAAAGTCAGGCTTATGAGTTTAGTCATATAGGGTGATTTATTGTGCTTTTAGTGGCTCATGCATTTAAAATGTGAACCTTTGTTTGGTTTATGTCAGAGCTAATTCAGGAAATGAATTTTTTGAATTTTGATTTTGTTTTCTTTCTTTCTTTAGACAAGATCTGAGGAATAAGAAAAGGATAATAATGTCTGGAGTTTGGTTCAAGTTTTAATGGGCTTGGATCTAGGGTAGGGGTGGCAAACATGCTGTACGAGTGCCACAGCAGGGTTTGTATCATTGAAAGCTCTAAAAGCTTCACCATCATAGCTCTAAAGAATGAGTCAGTTTGTAGCTTCCCTCCCGTTGACCAGATCCCAGCATATTTTGATAGATGTCCAGAAATGATTAGGGTTTTGCTACTGGAAATTTTGCTGCAACTACTCAGGGATGTAAATTGTATAGTTTGTGCTTTTAGTTTTACATGGGTTCTGTTGTGGCGACTGTCCACTCATGCACCATCCACTAAAGTAATAACTGTACGTCATTCTCCTGAAAGAATTGAATCAGCTCTTTAACCATCATGGTGCCTTCCACTTAATGAAGGAGAAAGACATGTCTGTGGGCAGATTTAGGCAGATTGTAAATAAGAGAAAGAACAGTAAATAGTCCTAGGATTTGTGTTTAGTGGTTGGCAGTTAATATAAATACATTTCAGGTGGTATAGTTGGAGGACTTTTCAACATTATTTCATATGTGTGTAACAGTTATTGTAAAAAATATACTCACGAGAGCTTAACAATAATGATAGATAACAGTGGATTTCCTTTAAATATACTTTCTAGATAAGTAAATGCCAATGTGGGAAATGGGTTGCTATGTTATTAAATGTGGTATTTTTTATGTACTCATGATTAGGAATTAATTCAGAATGCAGAAGATGCTGGGGCCACAGAAGTTAAATTTTTATATGATGAAACTCAATATGGGACAGAAACTCTTTGGTCAAAAGATATGGCACCATATCAGGGTAAGAGTAAATAATTAGAATATAAATTTATGTATTCAGCTGATGATTTTTAAGTAATTGACAATACTTCACTTAATGAAAAACTTCACTATCATTTGTATATCATTTGTGATGTGTTTGAATTCTGTTTATTTTTGGAGGATGTCTACCAGTTGGTATATTGAAGGAACAAATAAAATGTCCAAATAAAATGACAGGCAGTATAATTACGCAAGCCTCTGTGTCCTTTATTTTATTCAGTCAACTTGTATTTTATAGCAACAGTAACATAAAGGGACACTGTATCCATATAAATAATAATTTCTTGGATTTGCAAAGAAATTGTAAAAGCCTGTGTTTTTTTGTGCTAATTTTTGCTGTTTGCTAGAGGTAGGACAGACAAGGAAAATAAAAGTAACGGCAGTAAGAGAACTATGACCTCTGGGCTCCTGGTAGCTTGCTTGTGCTTTGGGAAGTGCTGCACTGGATATCCTGCACTTTAGGTGCAGTTCTGAGACTGACAGGACAAGTGTGAAGACTGTGTTGGGAAGGTACTGGGGAGAAGAAGGATAGGTTCAGTCCCCTGGGCAAATTTTCAGAGAAATGTAAGTCATGTAGTTTTAAAAAGATGCTTTATGATCTAAGAGAAGTCATCATTATTAAATGTTTACTACTGGGCTGGCCAGATAGCTCAGCAGAGACTGGGGTTGGACAGATGCAGGGACTAGGCTTCAGTCCTCCTTACATGCTAAGTCATCCTCATCCCCAGGGCACACTAAGATGGTGATTGAGATTGGGTGTGGTGGCACACGCATGTAATCCCAGAATTTAGTAGGCTAAAAACAAGAGGATTACTGCAAGTCCTATGTGTGTTGTGAGACCCTGTAGACCCTGTAGATCCTGTACTAATTACATAAAAATAAGTATTAGCATTTGTTATAGTTTTTTTTTTTTTTTTTTTTTTTTTTTGTCTTTTTGAGACAGGGTCTCGCTATGCAGTTGAGGCTGGTCCTGCGCTCACTTTTGTAGCCCAGGCTGGTCTCGAACTCACACCAATCCTCCTGCCTCAGCCTCCCGAGTGCTGGGATTACAGGCGTGAGCCACCACGCCCGGCTATGTTATAGTTATTATAGTCATTTTAAATCAAACTTGTGATTAGAGAGCTGTCCTTTACAAGATGAGATGTATGAGCTAGGTTCCTCTCAGGTGGCTTGATTTCTGACCCTAGTTCCTGCCACTTTACTGAGTTCGTTCATGTTGGTTGTCGCAGGGGCGATACCATTTTATAATGAGAAGATTAGTGTATACAGTTGCTTGGCTCCACCATTATGATTTAAGGAAAGTTATCCAATTTGGATTCAAGGGTTCTTGGGTTCAGTCTTGGTCCTACACAGGACTGATCATGTGGGACGCTCCAGAGGCTGATGTTCCTGCTGCTACCTCTGACCCTCATGTTCACTTCCTCTCATCTGGAGGCGGGATAGCAGCAGAGCCTGTCCGTGGCAATTTTGAGGAAAAAATGGGGTCACAGACATGATGTGCTTCTATCTGGTATCTCCTGTGTTATGTACTCACCATAGAAGGTCACAGGTGAGAGTGTGACGAAATCCTTAGACTGTTTGTCTTCCAATTTGTGCTGATTTCCTAGGAGTTTTTGTATTTAGACCTGGCTTCACCTTATTAAACAGCATTTAAGGGCTGGCCAGATAGCTCAGTGGATTAAAGAGCCTGCATGCAGGCACAGGGGCTGGGGGTTTGATCCCCAGGCCTGCCATGCTGGCCCTGACTCTGGGGAATGCTGTGAAGGCAATCGAGACTGGGTGTGGTGGTGCACATCTGCAATCCCAGCTCTTGGGAGGCTGTAAACAGGCAGATCACTATGGGTCCTATCTAGAAGTGAGACCCTGAACACCCTATAGACCCTTCCCTAAAAACACAAAACAAAAAACAACCCCCCCCGAAAAAAAGTAGTATTTAAAACAGGATTATTTAGCTGAGTTTTTTCATATCTATATATAGACTCCTGAAAAGTAGTGTCAGATTAGCTAATTTAAAGTAAAAATGGATATGTAAAACCAGGTGGCCAAGGTCTTTAATCTGTACTTAATAGGCATTGATCAAGGACCCTCTGCACTGTCTTATGGGAAATGTCCTTTTTTCTGCACTCAGATGTCACCTTCCAGGCTTTTTGTCTGTTTTCTGACACTTGGTGTTGCCTATGAGAATTCTTTATGTCCAATTTACTTTTGTTCTTTTTTGTGTAGGGACAGATGGTCACATCAGATACACAAGTGTAGGATTTCAGGCATAAGGTAAAGGCATACAGATGGAGTCTGGGACCCTGATCCCTTCCTGTAGGTCCTTTTGTGCTGTATTAGGGTGCACCTTGGCCTACAATTAGCTACAGCAGGTGATATCTATCTCTGAGTGATTCCTGCGGACAGCTGCTTAAACACAGGTATTTCAGTCATAGAACATTTTCATGTTTCTGAAAATCATGTAGCTTGTGAAGGAGTATGCCTCGTAAATGTGTACGCTTCACAGTTAATGTTAACAGTGCACAAATTTCTGGGGTGTCTGTAGCTAGAGACCCTCCTCCTAGTAAACAGCACAGAAATCAGCATGTTCACAAGACTGGGAAGCTTTCTTGAATATTCCTGAGGTAAAGAGAGGAAGCAGGCCATAAGCCTCCATTAGTCCTTTTATTCTCAGACTACCTTTTTTCTCTCAGGATACTTATTCCTTTCATGTCTCACTCTCAGAACCAAGAGCACCTCGTTTTAATCAGGATAGATATGGAGTATTTTAAAATTTACATCTGTGTTGGAGGCAGAGGGAGATGCAGTGAGACTCAAGATGACTGATGCAGAGGTGCAGTGTATAACTTCCTCCCTAATCCCAACAGGAGTGTGATCTCCAGTGATGACTGGGCTCTCTCTGCTAGACACAGAGACTCTTGGAGAAGTGGTGTATTTGGCGACTTCCCTCCCCTGCCGTGGTGGCCTTGGCTTTGTGTGTCGTTGTTTGGTCTTGGCTTGAACAGCTAGGGTGTCAGGAAACTCCAGCTCCTAGACTCTAGGGTAGCTGTACTTATCAAGCTGCTTTTCACTTTTGTCCACCTCAGACTGGGCTGGAGATATAGCTCAGCAACACACAGTACCTGTCTGGCAAGTACAAGGTCTTGAAAACAGAATAAATGAGGATATGAGGAGGTCTTTTTTTGTGTGTGTGTATGTGTGTGTGTGTGTGTGTGTGTGTGTGTGTTTGTGTGTGTTCCACATACAATTTTGAATCAGTTAAGATGAAGGCTGCTAGCTGCTGTTGATACAGGAGGGGAGGAGCGTCTTGGGCTGATAGTCTACAGCATTCTGGCAGAACTATACTGCTTGATAAATGCTTTTTAAAACAGGTATAGTTGCCTGTTGGGTAAAAGAACATTTACTTTGTTACTGTGCTCTATTATTATTATATAACATTATTTTGAATATTATATAAACAGCGATAATCTTATATTAGAGACCAACACTATCATACATTAAAACTGCCTAAATTAGTCCTGTGTGACGTTTGCAGGTGTGCTGGGCACCGTCCTGAGCCCCTCCCTTGCACTGTCCATCAGTTCCTCGCTCCTTTGTGGGTGGTGCTGTTCCTCTCTTTGGTGGACAGATACAGAAAACAAGCCTTGTGTCTGAAGTTTGTAGTGTTCAAACCCAAGACCCTAAACTTGCCTGACTCTAAAGTCCTTTCCACTTGGTGCTTATCTTCAAAATAGCCCTTGCAGCCTTGACTCGTTCCATATCCCTAGGAAAAGCCGTTTTTATAAAGCAAACCAGGCCAGCACCCACATGTCTGGGCTTAAAGTTCGAGGAACGTGAGGAGAACCTCTGGCAGTGCGAGGGATCCACATGTAATCCATTGGCATGGTACTCAAAGTTGTCCCTTCACTTTATAGGAGTCCTCCCAGCTGTACATGTTTTGTATATTTTAGGCTTAAGCAACTTTTTAGAGGAGTGACCTGATAATCTTTAAAGTTAAAAAAATTAATGTTGAGTGTATTTGAATGTGGGTCTTAAAGTAGGGTTCCAAAAATATTTGTGCAGAATTATAAATACAATTCCTTTTTAAAGAAACTAGTTAGATGTAGTATAATTTTAGAATACTTATGTAAGCACTTGTCACACTAATGACTTGCCTTGCATAGAAAGCAAAAAATCATACAAACAAAATCTAAATGCCAGTTGATTATTAGCATTACTAATTTGACATTAATAAAGAGTTACTTTTCACTATGAGAAAATGCATTAAAGAAGTTTGATGAGTAAGAGGTCTTTTTAAAATATGTTTTCAGGTAATCCCTTCTATCCCAAATGTGATTTAGTCTGCTGTCTGCAGTGGTTTTCACAGAATGTAGTATACTATGAGTAACTTTTTGTTGTTGTTTGTCTTGTACTGAGGAGCGACAGGACCTTGCGCTCACCAGATAGGCACTTATGCCACTGAGCTATTTCCCCAGCCCTATGATTAACTTTGTCATTTGCCCTATATTTTGGGTGTTTGTTCCTTAATAACCTTTTCTCCTTCTGTGTTTTTAGCCAGCAGTGATGTAGTTTTTCGGCTGCTAATTTTTGGCATTCACCTGTTTTAGATCTCATTTCTTTCTAAAACCCTGCTTGTGTACTTTCACAGGGGCTGCTCTGTATGTGTACAACAATGCAGTGTTCACCCCCGAAGACTGGCATGGCATTCAGGAGATTGCACGAAGCAGGAAGAAGGATGACCCCTTGAAGGTTGGAAGATTTGGAATTGGGTTCAATTCTGTCTACCACATAACAGGTGTAGTATTTGGCTTTTCAATCTTGATAATGGAAAAAAATGTTAGCCTATATTATGTAATTTATTTGGTGAACTTTAGAGTTAAAATGGTTTTGAAATAGGCATTTTCTCACATTCTGCAGTGGCAAGGAATAGGTCAGGAAAATACCAGAGTGGCTTCAATTTTCTAAATTTACCATAATAACATACAAAGTTTTGCTTCATTATATGATACTGAAAGTTGAAATTAAGAGCTAGTGGAATTGGTGTCATTTGTTATTTGATATGAAATTTCAAATAGAGCCCTTGGCTGGGGAGATAGTTCAGTGGTCAGAGAGCCAGCCTGGCAAGCTCAAAGACTCAGGTTTGATCCCTAATACCACATGCTGTGGGCCCTAGGTGCCATGCTGGTCACTGAAACCAAGCATGGTGGCACACACCTGTTTTCCCAGCACTGAATAAGTTGAGACAGGAGGATCACTACAAGTCTGAGATGTGTAGGGAGACCCTGCTCCAAATAAATAAAAGTTTAAAAAAAAAAAAATAAGATGTAGCCTTCACAAAACAGAAGAATGTTACTATAAGAAAAATTGTCTATGTCAATAAGCTTCTCTTCTGGAGAGTTAAAAACTTAAGTTGGCAGATGAAATAATTAGAGTAAAATAAGGGATACAAGAATAGCCAGTATTTTGGCTTTAGCTTTCCAAGGTCATTGAGGACACAGAACATAAAAGAATCTGTACTGTAAGTCTAACTGAGTGGAGTCTCAGATTTCCTGTTTAAGGAGATTATGGGGCCGTAGAGGAAAGTGATCTATGATGTACAGTGTGCCTAAGGAGAGTCATCTGGAGAGAAAACATTCTCCTAGGCTTCCACAGACAGCAGAATGGTCAAGCAATGGCCATGATTAATCCAGATGGCTGACACTGACAAGAGTTCTGTGAACCGCAATATGTGGTTTCAGGGTAAATACTGAGGGAACCTGACTAACCTTGTCAGGTACAAAAGTTATAGATCTTGCTTTATCTTGGTCCTTGCCATCTAGCAGAAAAGTCTAACCATGAGATATAAAAAGGGAAACCATATTAATATGTGCAGTTGTAAAAGGCTCAAGTCAACAGCTTCTGATAATGCCAGATGAGCTGCTAATGCACTACTGTTATGAACTATGGGACTATATATACAGCTATTTTCTCTTTGTACAATGAAAAGAAAGATTTGTATTAATGATGTTTAGACAAGAAATCATGTCTGCATCTTGTACTCTTAGCGACTATGATGAAGACAACAATATGCAATGTATTAATTATTGTAAAAAATAAAAAGAAAAATTTTTACAATGTAACTCTTTAGAAGTCAGACTGTTCCTTTTTCTTTTTCTTTTTTTTTTTGTCTTTTTGAGACAGGGTCTCGCTATGCAGTTCAGACTGGCCTTGAGCTCACTTTTGTAGCCCAGGCTGGTCTCAAACTCACAGTGATCCTCCTGCCTCAGCCTCCCAAGTGCTGGGATTACAGGTGTGCACCACTATGCCTGGCAGACTTTTTATTTTCTTGGGTGTACAGTATTTCTTGTGGTACCAGTGATTGAATTCAGGACCTTGTGCTTGCCAGGCAGGTGCTTATTCTACTGAGCTATCTCTCTGGCCTTGGATGTACAGTATTTCTAACTATCATAAAGTTAAAGAACTCTAATATCTCATGGTGTTGAGTAACTAAGAAAATGAAGATATTTGAAGTGGTTCCATTATCTGTACATTTTCTTATGTAAACATTATACTTTCTGAAAGATTTATATGCACTTTGAAGAGTACTTTGAAATTATGTTTTGATTCATGGATAGAGTATACTTGAATATAATATTCCTTAGTGTGGACATCCCTACAGATGTGTGGCTGTTCTTTAGAATTAGCTCTGGGTGCTTACTGTGTTTATGTGATAATTTTCTTTTTTTTAAATGGAATTTGCCTTTTTCATGGTTATATTTGAAACCATGTCTTGAAAGTAAGATTGAGAAGGCTAGGGCTATAGCAGTAGCTAGGGGCATAGGGTAAGCTATCCTGTAAATTGGGACATGTTTAATAACAAAGGAGAGTGGTACAACTTTCAGACAACTGGCCTAAGTTGGGACTGCCCTCAGCAAGTGGAAAGGAAAGCCATCCTAGCGATAACTGAATTTTAGTAAACTTACTTGTATTTGTATTAATATTGATCTATTAGATAATCTTTCCTACATATTTGTTATATATTCACATGTTATACATGCATAAGGATGTGCATGGGTCCACTTATTTTCATGTTGTGCTTCTGGACTGCAACATGGATTAGTAAATGTTATGGAGCACAGACGTAACTGTGCAGGTATGGAGACCTATTGAGGAAACGGGCATGGGGTTAGCAGCAGGCTGATTGCCAAGCATCTGTTTGTAGTTTTACGCCTTACATTTCTGTGGGATATGACCTGGGAGGCTGTCCTATACTCTGACGATTTCACAAGGTCATTGTCATGCTTTTGCTATGTTAGGAGTCTCCTTGAGCCGATGATGGTTGTGGGGTATGGTGCTGTGCAGGGGATGGGTGTGCCTTAGACCACAATGTTGATGTATTCAGCTAGGAAGTTGGTAGATATTATATTTGATACTTAAAATATGTAAGAGAGGTTGGTGCATGCCTGTAATTTCAGCACATTGGAGGCTGAGGCAGAAGGATCAACCATGAGTTCAAGGCCAACTATATAAGTTCAAGGTCAGACTGCACTATATATGGAGACCCTGTCTCAAAAAAAAAAAAAGAGAACAAAAAACAAGACTTACTAAAATACCTCAAAATTCACGAGTTGCTGATTGTGACAGTTGAACCTGCAGATGTTAAGAAATGACTTCTCTGAAACTTAGAGGATGAAGTTTGCAACTGAATTGAAGCTTCTCAGAATTGCCTTTGGGAAGTCCTCTAGGAGGTACTATAGGTCAGAATTTCAGTTCAGTAACCCCAACATATCTCCTTTTCCTGCCAGTGAGAAAGTATCACTTCAGTTCAGAAACAGGTAAACGAAGTGGTTTTACTACAGACAGCTAAATTAGATAAGAATTAGTATAGGCAGTCAGATAGGCCTGGGCCCTCAGTTGAGTCAATGACCAAGAGATTGCATGACAACTGTGGCTGGAGGTCCATCTGGTAAAGGTCAGAGCTCAAGATAAAGACAGAATGACCAGACTATATACCTCCCTAGAGGATAATTGGTATTACCTGGTCCATTGAAGTCCAGGAAGACATCAGTCACCCCAGTGGGTGGCCAGGACCCCCAGTGCATCCCTTCCTAAAGAAGGTCCTTATTATTTCCATGTATACTTTCTATGGGACCTGCTTCCCCACTGAATCAATGTTACCTAAGTGATTATAACTGTCATCTAACTAATTGCTCATAACTTCAACCCACATTGTACCCACTTTGTGATACTACTCTATAAAACTTCCTTTAAAAAGTGTGTTCCTTGGCAACCCATATTTGGGTCTCTTCCTGTCTCAGGAGCTATCTCTCTAACCCAATTTTTCCTACTCGTAACATCCTTTGTTTCTTAAAATTCATTCTTAGATTTTGCGGAACACAAATTTGGCATGTTAACCATGTAATAGGTTGGGAGTTATATTATTTCCCTTATATCAGTATCAACTCAGATCATCGTACTCAAAACCTACCTGTCAATAGGCCACCTTGATGAAATACCCAGCATGAGAGGCACTGATGCCTTCTTGCTTACTCTAGGCCCTATGGAACTACCTGCATAGTGTTTCTCTTTTTTGGTCAGAATCTACAGTTGAATGTTTAATTTTGAGCAAAGGGTAGAACGCTTCAGGTGGGATTCTGTGATTATGGGGCAGGTGTAAATAGCCAAATACTCTATCCATCTTCTATTTGATGAATGTTTGAATGCATTCTACATTTTTTTTGTTTTGTTTTGGTATTTTTCTCATTTTTAAGGGTTCATTTTAGATATATACAATGATAACATTCATCATGTGATACTTCTTTTTGTATATCCCACTTCCCTCTCTTTAGCCCTTCTTAAAAAGAAACAAAAGACACAATAAAAAACTTTTGTTTCCATTTTTTTCTTTGTATTGATTTTTTTTTTTTTTTTGTCTCTTCTTACCACATGCCCCTTGGTCCCTTTCCTATTTGAACACTTTTTTTTTTTCTCCATTTCCCAATATCTACTGTATATCCTAGTCTTTATTTGTACTTTCATTTTCTCTTACTAGAGAAACCATGTGATATTGAAATGTATGCTCAGTTTGTTTCATTTAAGAGTATGGTCTCAAGGTGGATCCATGTACCTATTAATGTCAAGTGTATCCTCAGTCTTTATGGCTGAATACAGCTCCCTTGTATAAAACAACCACATCTTCTTTATGTACTCATTGAGGATAGGCATCTGAGCTGTTTCTAAGATCTAGCTATTAGGAACTGTGCTGCTGCAGACATGGGCGTGCTTTCAGGAAGGTACCAAGAAGAGACATAGCTGGGCTGAAGGAAAGTCCAGTACTGGGTTTTTGAGGAATTTTTACACTGATTTCCACAGTGGTTGCACCAGTCTGTGCTCCCACCAACAGTAGAGAAGGGCTTCTTTTCCCCAACAGGCCTACCACATTTGTTATTCGTTGATATCTTTTTTTTTTTTTTTCTTTTTTGTGGTAGCAGGGATTGACTCAGGACCCTGAGCTTGCCAGACAAGTGCGCTTATTCTACTGAGCTATTTAGCAGCCTTTGGTTGATATCTTGATAGTAGCCATTTTTTTCTGGGATGAGATGGAGTCTCAGTGTTGTTTTTCTGTCTTGAATGATCAGTGATGTTGAACATTTTTTTCATATATTTACTTGCAAGTTATACATTTTTCATCTGTGAAGTGTGTGTTTATTACAGATGCCGTTTAAATTTTTTTTTTTTTACTTTTTTAAATTTTGTTTTTAAAAAATTTTTTCTGCAAAGCTTTCTTCCAGAGGGGCTCAGTCCTTCTTGGCAGCTGCCTTCCTCATGGTGGCCAGCACATTGCTCAGCTCCTCATGCTTCCTCTTGGTGCAGATGTGTGTCCCCACCCTTTTCTTGATGAACTTGAGGGTGCCTTTGTCCTTGGAGACCTTGAGCAGCTCCAAGGCACGCATCTTGTAGGGGACGAAACCACACACCTCCTGGTTCATGTCTCACATGAACTTGGTGTGGTAAAGTGTTTGCGATGGCAGCTGTGCACAGTCTTAGTCACCTTGTGGCCCTTGTTGAGGCCCATGGCCATGGGAGAGCAGAGGACCATTCTTCAGTGGTTGCTGTGGCAGAAGCCAGATGCCCATTTTTGAGTGGGTCTTTAAATCCGGGAGAAGTTTGATTTCTTTGATATTCTAGATATTAGTCCTCTGAGGAATAGCTAGCAAAAAGTTTTTCCCACTGTGTGTAGTGTGTATTGTCTTTTAGCCCTGTTGGTGTTTTTTAATTAATTTATTTCTTTGTGCAAAAGATGAGATTACAAATGTTAATTCTTTGTAATATTGTCCATGTAGCCATGTTTTTTTTTTTTTTTTCATGAAGTCTTTGCCTATACCTATATCTTCAAGAGTTCTGCCTATTCTGTCTTCCAGCAGATGTAATGTTTCTGTTTTAATATTTAGATCTTTGATCCATTTCTAATTTAGTTTACTGCATTGTGCAAGATAAGGGTCTAGCTTTAATCTTTGGCATGTAGAAAGTCAGTTTTGCCAGTACTGTTTGTGGAAGATACCATCTTTCTTCCAGTTAACAGGTGTGGCTCATTTGTCAGCAATAGATGGCTGAGTGTTTCTGAAGTTGTTTTTGTATTCTCTAAAATCTGTTGTGCTGATCCTCAGGTCTCCTCCCCATGACCCCAGGACCATGTTGGTTTTTATCCTAGTAGCTTTGTATAAGTCAGGAACTGTGATGACCACTGCTTTGCCTTTTTGCCCAGAACTGTTTTTGGTATTCTAAGTCCTGTCTGGTTCCAAGTGAATTTTAGGATTTTGAAGTATCTGTCCAGAGAAATCATTGTTTTTCATGTTCAGTGGATTTACATTTCCAAAGCTAAGTTTGTTTTTGACTTTTAGCTCATACTTTTTCATATGTAATATTTTGAAGGTAATTAAAGATTCATTATAGGTGTAATTATAATTTTGCAATAAATTCCTGAGCTGATCATGACTTCAATTCTCTTTACAGATGTTCCTTGTATCTTCAGTGGTGACCAGATTGGAATGTTAGATCCTCATCAAACACTTTTTGGCCCTCAAGAATCAGGCCAGTGTTGGAATCTCAAAGATGATAGCAAAGAAATTAGTGAGCTTTCTGACCAATTTGCACCCTTTATTGGCGTTTTTGGAAGCACCAAGGAGACATTTATAGATGGCAATTTTCCAGGAACTTTTTTTCGTTTCCCTCTTCGCTTACAGCCTTCACAGCTTAGTAGCAACCTCTACAATAAGCAGAAGGTTCTTGAGTTGTTTGAGTCATTCAGGGCAGATGCAGACACAGTGCTGCTCTTTTTGAAAAGCGTGCAGGACGTCTCTTTACATGTTAGAGAGGCCGACGGGACAGAGAAACTAGTGTTCCGAGTGACTGCGAAGGAGAGTAAGGACCTGAAACATGAAAGGCCAAATTCTATAAAGATTCTGGAAACTGCTATAAGTAACTACTGTAAAAAGATCCCAAGTGATAGCATCACTTGTGTAACCTATCATATAAATATAGTTTTGGAGGATGAGAATACTAAGGATGCACAGAAAGCATCCTGGTTGGTGTGTAACAGTGTGGGGGGGCGAGGGATTAGTAGTAGACTTGACTCTTTAGCTGATGAATTGAAATTTGTCCCAATCATTGGAATTGCCATGTCTTTGTCAGACAGAGATCATGAAGCAAAAGGCGCCGTGTCTGATTTCTCAGGGAAAGCATTTTGTTTTCTTCCTTTGCCACCAGGCGAGGAGAGCAGAACAGGGCTTCCAGTTCACATCAGTGGGTTCTTTGGCCTGACTGACAACCGCAGAAGCATAAAATGGAGAGAGCTGGACCAGTGGCGAGATCCTGCGGCTTTATGGAATGAATTTCTTATTGTGAATGTTGTCCCCAAAGCTTATGCTACTCTGATCTTAGATTCCATAAAACGTCTTGAAATGGAAAAGAGCACTGATTTCCCTCTGTCCGTGGATCTCATCTACAAGCTTTGGCCCGAGGCGAGCAAGGTCAAGGTGCACTGGCAGCAGGTGTTGGCGCCCCTGTTTAGTGAGCTCTTCCAGGATGCCGTTATTTGCTCCATCAGCGGGGACTGGGTCAAGCTGGAGCAGGTGTACTTTTCTGAACTTGATGAAAATTTGGATTACACAAAATCTGTGCTCAACTACCTCCAGAGCTCAGGGAAGCAGATTGCCAAGGTGCCAGGAAATCTGGCCGCTGCCATTCAGCTCCACGCTGCTGCCTCCCCTGCAGCCGCCCCTGTGAGGAAGGTGAACCCCACGTGGGTGCGGCAGGTACTACGGAAGTGCGCACATGCTGGCAGCACGGAGGAAAAGCTGCACCTGCTAGAGTTCGTGCTTTCAGACCAGGCCTATAGTGAGCTGCTTGGCCTGGAGCTGCTACCTTTGCAAAATGGAAATTTTATCCCTTTCTCCTCATCTGTGTCAGACCAAGATGTTGTTTATATTACCTCGGAAGAGTATCCAAGGTACTGGGAAGCTGGCTTACTCTTAGGGGCTTTCTGTGCACTTGAAGAGCATAGAAAGTTCATGCATTATGTACAAGTTTTATAGTTAGGAGGACTTTTAAAGAGTGGTTTGTAAGGATATTAAATAATACATTTTGTATTTTAAAATTAAAAAGTGTACCAACCTCTATCACTTAAAAAGTTACCCAATATGGAGCATGGTGGCCCATAATGGTAGTCCTAACTACTTGGGAGGCTGAGGCAGGAGGATTTGAGTGTACCCCTATGTAACATAGTGGGACCCTATGTCAAAAAAATTATGAAAGTAGTTGTTTTTCTTGGCAATTTCAACAACATTGAAAATGAAAATAGTGATTATAATTGTTAGTAACAGTAGCATCATATAACTCACTATTTAAATGAAATTTAAAATGGTATGTTAAGTATGTTAAGTAACTATAGCTGAGGATTTATACATTTAAAAAAATAAATTTTATTCTAAGATACTTGGAATACTTGTGGACTTATATGATATCTATAATGTCCTATGAGCAAAGCCTGTTCATCAGAAATACTTTGATTTAATGTGTATGTTATAATTTAGATAAAATAAAATAGGTTTAACTGACTGTAAGTTATATAGTACTGTAGCATTTTTTTCTTTTAGGATGCTTGTACATGTTAGGCCAGTGCTGTGTACACTGAGCTACACTACACCTCAGCCCAGAGTTTTATTTTAGCATTGTTAGAAGATTGTAATTGTGTATGTTTCGTGTTCTAGGTCCCTTTTCCCAGGCCTTGAAGGAAGATTTATTTTGGATAACTTGAAGCCTCACCTTCTAGCTGCTTTAAAAGAAGCTGCCCAAACCCGAGGTATCACGATTGTTTAGAATACCTTTTTACAAAAATGTAAAAGTTTTCTATTAATAATAACCCATTGAGACTTGTAAATGAGCAATTTAGTTTGAGTCAATGCTATACAATTGTTACTCTTGAAGCTATTTTAGGAGCCATTCTAGCATCTAAAAGAATCCAAAGAAAGAGTCACATCTAAGATTCTCTCCTTTTGTGGTCTGATGGTGGATATTTCAGAAATCTGATCCTAGCCTGTATAGCACTTTATAGTTTTTCAGTGCTTTCCATTTCTTTTCTTATTCACGCCATCCACTGGTACACCTTGCAGTCTGTGTGAGGAGAGTGATTGTTAGGTAAATTTAATAGCTGGGAAAAGGTTAAATTCAATGTCATTGTCTGAGTGGTTGGAATTGGGCCTTCCTGGGCCTGTTTGCTGGGTTTTCCCTCCACAATTTTGAGATTATACAGGGCTTGCCTTGGTAAACTTCCAAGAAATGGGGATTAGTAAACTGAGCCTCATAGCAGTCAGGAAAGGGGACTTAGGAATACCTGGGTAGGCTTGAGAATTAAGGAAAATAAATTTAGGGGGAAAATTCATCATGGTTCTAACTTTCATGCCATCTTTCAATTTTTATAGGCATCCTTTCCTGTAAAAACTGTTGATTTGCTTGCAGTTTTTGCACCTTAGATACTGACCTGAAATATTCTAGATGTGGGTTTGTTCTGTTGGTGAACACTGTAGAGCGTGTTCTCTGGTACAACTTGAATGGCAGGGCTCTTTTCAGAGGTAATGGCTCCAAGAAAAGTTGCTAACAAGTTTTTATCTTTATTGTGAAAGGAATTAGAATTAGGGAGTCAAGTTAGGGTGGAGTTAAAGTCAGACTAAAACAAGTGAATATGTGAATATTGCTTACTCTAAGTTAATTAGGTATCTCTATCAGGTAGTCGTGCTGAGATTGAGTTTTCCAGAATCTAGATTGCTTATTTAGTTATGAGCTGTAATCTTTAAAATAGCCTTTTTTGGGAATCTTATCTCCCCAAATTCCTTAAAGCCTACTGTACTTTGTTCCAGTGTTGTGGAACTCCTCTGCCTCCCTTTCTCTTCCTTTGAGATTGCCTGTTCTTATTTTAAAATTTTGTGTCGAAGTATGAAGCACTTGTTTCTTCATGTATCCAAATGCAGGAACGTGTTTAGTGTGTATAAACTAACGAGTGCTTGTGACTTAGATCAGAAAAGAGGAAGTTATCAGCATCAGAGCACTCTTTTCTTTAGCCCATGGAGCTGTGGTTCTGGTCTTTAACAGCAGAGAATAACTTGGCTAGTTATTCTACCTGCATGAGAGAACACAGGATGCATTTTGTATCTTGGCTTCCTTTTTCCCCCCTAGTGTTATATAGAAAAATGAGTTGCATTTGGCATATTCCTACATGGTGTAACAAACTGTGATGATAGTTGCTACTCTCCATCATCATTCTTGGTAATTCTTTACTCCTTCTTGTTCTTTTTGGGAGTCTTTTCTTTTTTCCCTTCGTTTCCATGTATGAGAGATAACATGGTATTTATCTTCCTGTGTATGGATTATTTTGTTTAGCATGATAATTTTTAGCTGTATCCATTTTCCTGTAAGCATTATTTTATCTTCTTTAAGGTTGAATTCTGTTCTACCTTAATAACATTTTCTTTATCCACTCAGCAGTGAACAGACACCTATTGTATTTCTATAGCTTCGCTATTAAGAATTGGGTCTCACTGAACGTGTATTTGGAGGTTGTCTGAGTTACTCCTCTCCTTGCTGGGACAAATACCTGACATTCACAATTAAGGAAGGAGAGGTTTATTTAGCTCACAGTTACTGGGAGTTTCAGTCCATACTTGTTGGCTCCAAGGCAAAGCTGCACATGGCAGAGATTCACTAAGGGCATGGCCTCAGCTCAGACAACTAGCTAGCCTCTCTCCCCTCTTTACATTGTAATGAAAATTATCTGTTGCAGGACAGGTACAGCATCCACACCCACTGTAACCAGTCACAAACTCCAGAAGCTGCCCCATGACTTCAGGAGGCTTTGGGGGCGGGCATCTGTACAAAATCCATAACAGAGGTATATGTTTAGTGTACAGATTTTAATTATTTCATTGATGTTGTGAAATGATATACATAACTGGACCAAAAGGTAGCCCTGGTTTCAGTTTCTTTTTGTAGATTGCTTATACTGATTTCCATAGTAGTGTTGCTAATTTACCTTCCCACCAGCAATGTAGAAGGGTTCCTTTGTCCCTGAATCCTAACAAAAACTATTTTTTTGTATTCTTGATCATAGTCATTCTAAGGTGAGATGAAACCTCTATGTGGTTTGGATTTGCTTTCCTCTGATGGCTGATGACATTGAGCAACATTTTATATTTTTCAGGCACTTGTATTTCTTTTGAGAAATGTCACTTCAGTTCATTTGTTCATTCATTGATTTCTTTATATTTTTGATATTAACTTTTTAAAAAAATTTTTGTCCTTGGCTCTGATGATATGGTGTGTTACATTTTGTGTGTATTGAACTGTCCCTGCATCCCTGGGATAAATCCTACTTGGTCATGGTGTATAAAATTGATGATTTCCTGTATTTTGAGAATGTTTGCATCTTTGTTCATTAGGAAGATTGGTCTATAGTTCTCTTTTTTTGTATCATTTTCTGGTCTTGATATCAGAGTAATACATGCTTCCAGGTATGAGTTGTAAGTACTGCTTCCTTTTCAATTTCATTAAACCTTTTGAAGAATGATGGCATTAGATCCTGTCCAAATTTCTTATTTATTTATTTTTTTGTATTTAGTACTGGGTCTACAGGATCTTGCTATGCAGCTTAGGCTCATAGTGATTCTCCTGTTTTCAGCCTCCCAAGCACTGGGATTACAGGCAGGTGCCACCACACCCATTCTCAGTCACTGTCTCAGCAAGCCCCAGGAACAGGGCTGGCATGGCACTCCAGGGATTGAACCCTGGTCCCTGCATCTGCCTAAGCAGGCACTTTAATCTGCTGAGCTGTCTGACTGGCCGTTCTCCAAATTTCTCGTAGAATTTAGCAATGATTCTACCACAAAATGGGCTTTTCTTTGTTGGTAGGATTTTAATCACATCTTTAAATTCATTGGCTGATATTTAGTTATGTAGAATTTTTATCTTCTTGATTCAGTTGTGGTAATTCATATGAATCTTGGGATCTGTCCACTTCTCTTATTTTCTCTCTTAGTAGAACAAAGATTCTTGAAGTAGATAGTGATCATAACCTGGGTTTCTGCAGGGTTGTGATTTAACCCTTTTGATTCCTAATTGTGTGAATTTGAATTTTTTTTTTATAAGGCTGGATAAGGGATTATCAATTTTATTTACTCTTTCAAACAAGCAACTCTTTGATTCATTAATTCTATGTATGCTCTCTTGCATTAATTTCACTGTGGTCTTTTATGATTTCCTCCATTGTTTGAGCTTTGTGCTTGATTTGTAGATGCACAAAAAAGCATTTGATCAAATCCAACAGCATTTGTGACTAAAAAATGTAAAGAAAATCAGAGTATTTTGGACCTTATCTCAGTTTGATAGAAGCCATCTGTGCCAAACCAACAGCCAACATCATACTAAATGGTTAAAGAGAGAGAGAGAGAGAGAGAGAGAGAGAGAGAGAGAGAGAAAGCTTTAAAACTAGAAATGAGATAGGGTTGTCCATTATCACCAAATGGAAGGATGTCCCTTGCTCTTATGTAGAAAGAACCAATATAGTGAAAATGGCCATACTTCTAAAATTGTTATACAGATTTAATGTGATCTCAATGAAAATATCATTAAAATATCTCACATCTAGAGAAAATAGTCAGAAAATTTATCTGGAAACAGAAGAGACCTAGAACAGCAAAAATAATTCTGCACAACAAAGGCAAGGTTGGGGAGGCATCACAATCTCTGACTTAAAATTATACTACAAAGTTACTGTAGTTAAGTCAGCATAGTACTTGGAAACAACCAGACTGAGGATCCGTGGAACAGATGAAAAGATGCAGGTACAACTAGGAGCATACTCCTTGTTTTTGACAAAGGAGCCAAGTATATTCACCAAAAGAAAGATAACTTCTTTAATAAGTGGTGCTGGGCAAACTGGCTTTCCACACATCAAAGACTAAACCTATGAAAATGAATCAAATATCTAAATATTGAAGCAAAGAACAGCCAGACAACTCAGCAGACTAAAGAGCCTGCTTAGACAGAGCACAATGGCGTGCCATGGTGCACACCTGTAATCCCAGCACTTGGGAGGCTGAAAATGGGAATCACTATAATTGGATCTATGTATTGAGATCCTGTAGACCCTGAACAACAAGAACAAAAAAAGTCTAAGTATTGAAACAGAAACAATAAATTTTCTGGAAGAGAGACTAGTTAAAACTCCATAGATATAGGCAAAGGCATCTTGAACAAAGCCCCAGTGACATGGGAAATATTACCAAGAATAAACAACTATGATCTCTTCTTATTAAAAAGCTTGCACAGCCTAAGGGATGACAAGGAGAGTGAAGAGACAACTCACAATGTGGGAAAAATTGTTTGCAGGCTGTTTCTCAGACAAAGGACTATTATCCAATATAGAGAGAGATAGAAAAAAAAGACCCCTCTAATTTAAAGCCCTACTCCAAAAACAGGCATCTATAATGAATAGACACTTCTCAGATGACACAGAAATTGCCAATACATCTATGAAAAATGTTCAATATCACCAGTCATTTGAGAGAGACAAATTGATACAAGCTGCAATTCCATCTCCAGAAAGAATAGCTATCATCAAGAAATCAATAACAAATGCTGGTGGGGCTTGGTGAAAAAGGAGCCCTTCTCCGTAATGGGAGAAATGTGTACTGGTACAACTTCTGTGGAAATCTGTGTGAAGATTCCTCAAAAAACTAAGTTTAGAAGTCCTATTCAACTAAGCTATTGCTTAGAAGAATTTAAAACATCATACCACAATGATATATGTGCCTCCTTTTTTGTAGGGGCACAGTTCCAAATAGATCGTGGAAAGAGTGCAAATGCCTACTAACCTGGATAAAGAAGATGGGGTTTAATAAAAGATAGCTGTACTCAGCCATAAACATTGAGGACAAACTTAGCATTGATAGGTAGGTACATGGATGCATCTGGAGACCGTACTCTTAAGTGAAGCAAATTGGGACACACATATTCAAATATCACATGGTTTCTCTGGTGTGAGAAAGTGGAAGTATAAAATGGGAAAAAAATGTCCAAATTGGCGGGGGTGCGGGGGACTTGGAAGGGGAGAGTTGAAATGAATGAAGTGAACAGAAAAAAAAAAATGAGAATGAAGGAGAAAATGTGAAGCAAAACTTTTGTAAATAAGGGTAAGAGAGGTTGAAGGGAGGGGAAGGGAATTGGATAAAAAGAATCAAGATATATCATGTACAGATATAAATTCTGTATGACAAATCTGATTGTAATATATATCTAAATTGTACCAATAAACTTAGAAGTTAATTTCCTTGGGCTGGGCTATAGGTCAGTGGCACAGTACCTGCCTGGCAAGCTTGAGGTCCTGAGTTTTGATTCCCAACACTAAAAACACCACAAACACTAATTTTCTTGAATTTTTATTTACATACTGTAGATAATGGTTTTGTAATGGAAGAACAGTCACAACAGTTTTTCTCCCATTCTTTATGCTGTTTTCCTTCTCTTGCTCCTTTTGCTGTCGGAAGCTTTCTGATTTGATAATGATCCCATTTGTTGATATTTGCTGTTATTTCTTGTGATGTTGGCATCTTACTCAGGATGTCATCTTGTGCCTATGTGTTGAAGCGTGTCTCCTCTTCCAGCTGTTTCAGTTTCAGATCTTATGGCTAAGCTTTGATTTACATGGAATTTATTTTTCTACAGGTCAGAGATAATTTTTAGCTTATGGATATGCAGTTTTGCAAAGACTGCCTTTTGTCTGTGTATATGTGGCTCCTCTGTCCAGAATTAGATGACTGTAGTTCTTTCAGTTTCCGTGTCCACTATTTTATTCTGTTGGTTTGTGTTAGTACCTTGCTGTTTTATTTTTATTTTTATTTTTTATTTTTATGGCCGGCTCAGCCTGCCCTGAGGGCAGGGCTGGCGCAGCATGTGGTGCCGGGGATCGAACCGCAGTCCCTGCAGCCGCCTAAGCTTTCCTAAGCTGAGCCATCCTGCCAGGCCCAACCTTGCTATTTTTTGTTATCATGGCTTTGTAGTATAATTTGAAATCAGGCATTGTAAAATCTCCTGTTCTTCTTGCTTTTTGTTCAGGATTGCTTTGGTTATTCTGGATATTTGTATTTCCATATGATCTATAGGATTGATTTTTCTAGTTTTGAAGAATTTGATAGGCATTTTGATGTTTTTGAAGAATGTGATAGGTATTTTGAATCTGTAATTGCTTTTAGCAATATGGCCATTTTAACAACATTAATTTTGGTGATTTTTCAACATTGGGAATTTTTCCATTTCTGGCGTCTTCAAATTTTTTTTTTTTAATGTTCTGTAATTTTTATAGTCGTAGTTTGGACAGGACAATTGTGCATAAGAATTGACTAAAAGGGAATAGATAGGATGGGAAAAAGTCAAATTATCCATATCTGCAGATAAAATGATCCTATACTTAGGAGACTGTCAGGTCTGATAAATTCTTCAAACTGGCAATATTCAAAATCAGTGTTTAAAAATCAGTAGCTTTTCTGTAATTAGAAATTACCTCGTTGAGGAAAAACGTCAGGAAATCAGTTTCATTTACAATGGTTTAAAGAATTGCTTTGGTTTCTTAAGCTTACTATTGAGATTGATCCTGATCAGTACATCTACCTACAGAATACTCTTCATGGCTATACTATCACACTGTGTGATGGATTACTTTCTTTTGAGGCGAGTATTTTCATTGATGGCAGATAGTTTCTGAGGTAGCTATGGATTTTCCAATCAGGCAGAAATTATTGAGCATCACATCAGGTGAAAAGTGTAGAAGACTAGTAGAGTAATAACTATTTTTGCTCAAAATTTTCCAAATATCCACCATTTGTTTTTCTAGACCTGGGAGGATGGGGATGGGATGGGAGGTGTTACATTTAGAGATAAACTTTTGAGATGAGTAAAATTTGTGAGTTAATTTGTATAGTTTTGTCTTTATAAAGTTAAATCTTAATTTTTTGTGTGTCTTTTTCTCATGTATTGTGATTTCTGGTTATTTTGGGTTCATATAATAAATACTTTGTCTCTGATTTTTTATTAATTTTTCACTGCACATGTATGCAGTACATAGTGGTGACACTAATCATGAGGATTTGGTGCATATACGTAGTTAAGTTTTTAAAATTCTTTTTATTTTCCTTTCCATCTTCTTCCCCTCTAGTTAATTTTCTTGGGGTAGCTCATTAGATGTTTGTTCATTCATTGTTCTTTTGTTCTTCAGTCATAGTGTCTGCCTGTGGCAGGCAGTGGTCTTTTTCATTTGAACCTCAGAATTAAATGGATCAGCTCACAGCATTATGAGAGGTTGCACTGGAAAAACACAAGCTTCTTCACAGGGGTCCCAAACCTATTAAAAACTGGAAGGTCTTGCCTTAAAACCTTAACAATCATGTGGAGTTTCTACATTTTCAAGAGAAGTGACTTGGTCTTTTTAGAGGTGTGGCCAAATGTGAGTATTAGTAAGAGGGAAGAGAAGTAAGTGTGTTATGCTTACGGAGCTTTCTTCACATGGTAGGAAATGCCACAAATTTATAGAGTAACATTTGGTATTTTTCCTCTCTGTTATAATTACTCCACTGTGTTGGTCACAGAAAGCACTGTGGATTCTCTTTACTAGTGATGGGTACAAGCGGTTTGTATAGTCTGAAAAATACAGTCCTACTTCATGAAATTGAAACATGTTTATTTCTGCTGTGGGGATTTCTCTTTGAATTCTATAGTTCCGTTTTCCTTATTATCTGATAATTTTATCTTTTACATTTTTTTTTTTTTTTTTCCAGAACCAGAGATCAAACTCAGGACTTTGCTTGTGCACCTGAGCTATCTCCCTGGTCTCCATCTTTTCTTTTTTTCTTTTTTTTTTTTTTTGCCTTTTTGAGACAGTCTTGCTATGCAGTCCAGGCTGGCCTTGGGCTCACTTTTGTAGCCCAGACTGGTCTCAAACTCACATCAATCCTGTTGCCTCAGCCTCCCAAGTGCTGGGATTACCGGCAGGTGCCACCATGCCCAGCTACATACATTCTTATGTAAGCATTTTGGCCAAATAATAAATTACTACTTTTTTCAGTGTTTACTTCTGTAGCCAATTTTTCATTAGCAATTGAAAGTACTGCAGTATCTTCTCTTTTGGGGAAAACATACCTTCACTTTGATGTCCTTTCTTGCATCTAACTGGTTCATGTAATGCATGTTAATTGTTTTGAGCAAATTTAAAGATAGGGTTTAAATTTAATTAATTTAAAAGAGACTTTAAATTTAAACCCTCTCTCAGCTATCACTCCCTCATCAGTGATGTGTCAGTACACAGCTGTCTATAAAGTATATCTGAGATCCCTAGGATTTGATTATGTGAAAGGTCAGGCTACTTTATCAAGAGGTTCATGAAATGCGAGTAAGTTTTCTGTGAAGGATGGTAAAAAATCAGAACTGACATTTGAATTTATCCAAGTTTATGTAATCGGCAGGGTAAAGTAATGCAAAACATCTTTTTTAGTATTTGTTCGTAACAGGTGTTCCTCTGCAAACCAAATGATACAGAATGTTGACTCAGTACCTAGCACATAACAAATACTGATAAATACATGCTGTTATCATTTTTGTGTACATAGAATTCTATAAGTACTTAAAAATTAGCATTTTCCAAACTTTAGTCCTCACCCTGTCCCATTTCTGCTCTTGAGCAATCCTAGTGGTGCTGCTACCCACTTGGCTGGTCTAGAATGAAAGCTTGAGTTGTCTGCTGTGTCCTGCAGTTTGCAGGTCCTTTAGCTTTGTTCCTGTACATTTTCTCTGTCATTTCCTTTTATACTACTGCCACAGTTACACTGCAAGTCCTATAATTCCTTGAGATGTTATTAGTTACGTGTGTGCCTCCAGTGCTAACTCTGTATCTGATTATGTTATACTTCTGCTGCAGGTTTTCCACTGGATCCTGTGTCAGAAGAAATCAGATCTTGCTATTATTGGCTGAATAGCTTTCTACAGTTTGTGAACTTTCTATGGTAGTGAGTTTCAGTGATTGTGAAGTGTTACCTCATTGGCTTCACTCCATTCAAAGTCCCTCTTCTGTACTAGTCGTGTAAACACATATGGCTAATTCATTCAGCGACTCAAAACTTTTTTTTAAAAATGTGTTAACAGGTTCCACAGGGTCTCACTGAAGATTGGACTCTCAGTGATCCTACTGTTTTCAGCCTCCTAAGCACTGAGATTATAGTCATGTGTGTGCCACCATGCCCAGTTTCAGTTGCCCTGTGCAATGGGGGCAGGACCTGCACAGCACAGCATAGCACAGCACAGCACAGCACAGCACAGCACAGCACAGCAGGGATCAAACCGAGTTCGTGCATCTACCAGGCGCTTTAGTCCTTTAAGCTATCTTGCTGGCTCTTCCAAAACTTCTTGATAATTCCCTTGTCTACATTTTTCCTGTGCTTTTTGGGTATTATTTAAAAAAAAAAAAAAAAAAAAAAGCCTTTCTCCTTCAAATATGTCGAAGCATTTTCCCTGTTTTATTCTAGTAGTTTCATGTCTTATGTTTGTCTTTTAATCTGTTTTGAATTGAAATTTATAACTGGTGAGAGCTAGGGGTCTAGTGTCAGTTTTCTTCATTTGCATTCCCAGTTTTCCCAGCAGCTTTACCTGAGAAGGCCATCCTCTTGCCAACACAATTTTTAGGATATTTATCAAAAATCAGTTGGCTGTGGATGCCTGGGTTTACTTTCAGGCTGTGTATTCTGTTTCATTTTCCCTTACATCTGTTTTTATTCCATTACTGTGCTGTCTTGATGATCAGAGCTTTGTAGTATATTTTGAAATCATGTTCATGTCACATTTCCTGCTTTGCTCTTTTTGCTTAAGATGGCTTTGGCAATTTGTGTGTGTTTATGCAAATTTTAGGATTTTTTTTATAACTTGGGAAAATGTCAATGCATCAAATATGTAGATTGCTTTGGGTGTCAAGGACACATTAGCAGTATTCATTCTGTCAATATGGGCTAACAATTCTTTTCTTTTTTTTTTTTTTTTGGTGTATCTTTCAATTTCTTTCATCAATGTTTTATAGTTTCTATTGTAAAGATCATCTGTCTGCTTAAATTAGCTCCTAGGTTTTATTTATTTTATTTTTATTTATTTATTTATTTATTTTTGTATTGGGCTAGGAATTGAACTCAGGACTTTGCACTCGCCTGGTAGAGGCTGTGCCACTGAGCTATGTCCACCATCGTATATATTATTGCAAATGAGATTGCTTTTCTGAATTCTGTTGTAGGTCATTCATTTTGACATATTTCAGTGCTACTGACTTTTATGTACCTTTTGTTCAGCAACTGTGCTGAATTTATTAATTGTAATAGGTTTTTGTTGTACTCTTTGGAATTCTTTTTTATACAGTGTGTTGCCTAGTGACAATTTTGCTATCTTTTCTATTTTCTATGGCATTTGCTATGTTTTTGTGTGTGATTGCTAGGGGTAGAACTTAACAACAGTGGACATCATTGTCTTGCTCCAAATCTTTCTAAAAAGCTTCCAGCTTTTCAAAATTCAGTATGGTTTAATCTGCTAGTAAATTATGAATGGTCTTTATTATATTGACATACATTCTATGCTTAGTTTTTACAGTTTATCATAAGAGATGTTTAATCTTTCCAAATGTCTATCGGGTTAGCCAATATGGTGTTTTCCCTTTATTTCGTTAATATCTTGTATCATATTTATCCACTTGGTAGCTTTCTACCCTGTTCTGTAGTGCTGGAGTCTTGATCCTGTCTTATGGTTGAAAGTTGGAAAGGTTTCACTTGACCACCTGCTAAGTGTGGTTCCATAGGCATTGACTGTGAGTACTAGCCAGGGAGCAGGAATTTTGAGGCTTTGTGCACAGCAAGGTTTATCATAGCAGGCTCGATACACTTGTTTGCTCGTATTTTATTGAGGATTTTTACAACTATATTCATTTGAGATATTGGTCTGTATTTCTCTATTTTAGTTGGATCTTCTCTGGTTTTAGAATTGGAGTAATATTTGCCTCCAGGAATGAGTCTGGGAGAAATGCTTTCCTTTTCATTTCAATGAAGAGTTTCAGAAAAGTTGGCCTTAAGTCTCTAAATTTCTTGTAGGATTTTGCTGTGAATCTATTGGGACCTGGGCTTTTTTTTGTTGGTAAGTTCTTTTTTTAAAATTGCATTTTCAATTTTATTTCTCATTACTGGGTTATTTAGAGTTTGTATATCCTCTTGACTCAGCTTTGGCATTTCGTAAATATCTAGGAAACTGTCCACTTTCTGTGTTTTCTATCCTGTAAGAGTAAAGATTTTGGAAGTAGGTATTGATGATCTTCCGAATCTCTAATTCAGGTGTAGTGATTTCACCCTTTTCATTCTTTAATGTATTAACTTGCGTTTTTTCTGTATTTTTCTTTGATTAGGCTGGCTAGGGGTTTATGAATTTTATTTATCCTTTCAAAGAACTAACTCGGATTCCTTATGAATTTTATTTATTCTTTCAAAGAACTAACTTGGATTCATTTATTCTTTGTATTGTTTTCATCTTCAATGAATTAATTTCTGCTCTAATCTTTATGATTTCTTGCTTTCTTTGGGCTTTGGGCTTTACTTGCTCTTGTTTTTCTAGGAGCTTGAGGTGCAGCATAAGATCATTTATTTGGGCTTGCTCTGTTTTCCTAATATATGAATTTGTTACTATAAATTTCATTTCATCCCATAGATTTCGATAGGTCATATCTACAATTTTATTTGTAAATTTAAAAAATTTTTTTTCTTTAATTTCATCTGCAGCCCACACTAGTTGTTCAGAGATTGTTATTTAATTTCCATGTGTTTAGGGTGTTTTTGTAGTTTATCAATAATTTCCAGTTTTATTGCACTGTAGTCAGATAATATGAGATAATTTCAGTTCAGTTCCTTTGCATCTAGTTAGGAGTGTTCTGTGTGCTGGTATATGGTCTGTTTGGGAGAATGTCCCATGTGCGTATTGTATTGTTTCTGGGTGAAACACTGTTATCTGTTAACATTTGTCTTATGTCAGTGGGTGCCCCTACATTGTGTGTGCGCGTGTGTGTGTGTGTGTGTGTGTGTGTGTGTATAAATGCATATCTACACACACATACAATTGTTACCTCTTTCACTTGCAGTGTTTGCTTAATAAGTTTGTAGTAACCTTCTTCATCTGTTTGAATGATTTTTGATTTCAAGTTGATACTGTCGGCAACCAGGATAACTACCCCTGCCTTTTTCTGATTTCCTGTGGCTTGGAGGATTGTTTTCCATCCTTTGACTTTTAGTCTGTGAACTCCCTTTTGAATTAAATGTGTTTCTTATATGCAGCATAATGTTGGATTTTATTTCATAATCCACTCTGCTTATCTGTTTCTTTTGATTGGTGAATTGCCATTTACTTTGATGGTTATACCTGGTATGTATTGACTTATCTCTGTTATTATTTTCCTTCTATAGGTTCCATACTTTTTCCCCCTTTTAAACTATCGCTCTGTTTGGTGGTAACTTTCTGGTGTTCTTGAAGCTGTAATCACTTCTGCCTCATTCTAGAATATGTCAGTACTCTTTGTAGGATTGGGTTTGGTGATCATGAGTTTCTTCAGTTGTTTTTTGTTATGGATCTTATTTCACCATGGATAGATAGTTTTGCAGCATACATCAATCTGGGTTGGAAGCTATTTTATTTCAAAATCTAGAGTACTTCACATCAGGCTATGATGGTTTGTGTTGAGAAATCTGCCATGATTCTGATGGGCTTTCCATTATAGGTGATGTTTCTTTTTTTTTTTGCTTTTTGAGACAGGGTCTCACTATGCAGTTCAGGCTGGCCTTGAGCTCACTTTTGTAGCCCAGGCTGGTCTCGAACTCACACTGATCCTCCTGCCTCAGCCTCCCGAGTGCTGGGATTACAGGCGTGCGCCACCACGCCCGGCAAGGTGATGTTTCTTTTTAGCAGCTTTTAATATTTTATTCTTTTGCCAAATTTGTGAGATAATATTTTGTGTCTAGGTGTAGATTTATTGTGATTATGGCTGTTTGGAGTTCGACATGCCTCACTTGACTGTATGTCAGGTTTTTTTCTGATGTTTCAAAAATTTTCTGCTGACACTACTTCAAGTAGTGTTTTTATGTCATTTGTGCTGCCTCCCACTGATTCATTGACAGCTATTATTCTTACAGTATTTTTATTTATGTTTTCTCCTAGCTACTGAATTGTTACTTCCTGGTTCCTTGTTAGTTTTAATAGATCTGTCCTTAATGCTCATTGGCTGCATCACTGTCTTTGAGGTTTGAAAGTCTATTTTCAGTTTCATTCAAGCAGTTTTACTTGAGTGGTATTCTCAATTTCGTGGATGTCTGTTTGAATCTGTTTCATGCATTCTAATTCCTTTCTGTATTGTTCAGTGTTTCCATCATTTTTCTGTTCTTTTCTATTTTTTTAAATGTGTCTTCTTTAGCTCTGCTGAGCAGTTTTTTTCACCAGTTATTGTCATTTCTTTTTAGACCTGAGAGATTATTTCTGCTCTTATTTTTTCTACAGCCTGATGAGCTTGTTTCTGTGCTTTAGTTGCTATCATTTCACAGATTTCAGGTGTGTGATTTCCAGGTTTTGGTATGTCTTTGTCTCCTGGATTTGTTTGGGATGGGCTAGAGGACTGAGATCATCTTTTGCTCTTACATTTTGGCATTTTTGAAGCTTTCAGTAATAACCCAGACAGAGTCCTTCAGGCCACCCAGAATCTGCCAGAGTTCTTAAACGATTCCAGGGAAGTTCCATGCCTGCTCACACTGGGCTCACAAATCACAGCTCTACTGCATCCTGCAGGCCACTCCAAGTCCTCCTAACTTCTTAGAAGTTTGGACCAGCACAGCTTACCAGTCTCTCTCAGAGTCCTGTCCAGAGTTGCCAAGTTCTTACATGGTACTCAGGCTTGATAGTTACTATCAAGTTCTAGGTCTTAATCCCTTCTCCCTCCCCCAAGTCTGAGGCATCCCATGCTGTATTGCTTCAAGTTAGAGGAGAGGTAAGGTGGGTGACTTCTTCCTTTTTTCCTTCTTTCCTTTTCATTTCCTCAAAATATTTATTATTATTATTATTATTATTATTATTATTATTGTTGTTGTTGTTGTTGCCAGTATTCTGATCTTATTCTCCTTTTGTTCCTGTGAATGCAGTTTGGTAGTTGAATAGCTGTTCAAATTTGTGTCTGTGAGAAGTTGATTATTAGAGAATCTTAGCCATGATTTTGTTGTGTTTCCATATGACTAGTTAGCTAATTTTTATCTGTCTTCTAATATTCCACTCATCATTCATCTCCAAGGAGCTCTTTTTGATGTTTTTCCCTTAGGCTCTACCACTGCCATGTAAGCATGAAGTCAGTGCCTCTCTTGTTCTTAGGACTAAAGATGTAGTTTTTCTAGTCTATTCTGCTGTGTTAGAGTCATATTCTTACTGGGCTAAACTTTGAAGTCCTTGACTGCAAGGGGAGTCATTATTTTATTTTTGTGTTTTGGAGTCTGGCCAAGAGCCTGCATCATAGGTTTCTTGGACACGTTGATACATCTGTATCTTGGTCGGAGCTGGGCTGCCAGGAATAAGGCTGCAAAGGGGAAAGGCACGTCCTGCCACTGTGCATGTGACTCAGTATTTCTTTTCAGATCAGTATCTCCTACTATAGTGTTTGTTCTCTACAACTATGAGAGAATAGAACCTGGATCTCTTTTACAGAAACTCAAAGAAATTGAAGGATTTAAATGATGTGCATGAATTGCAGAATTGGAACCACACTGGTTTTTAATTTGAAAATTTAGATTATTTCTTTCTTTTTTTTTTTTGTGGGCCTGGGGTTCGAACTCATGACCTTGCACTTGCCAGGCAGGTACTTGTGCCATGGAGCTATCTCCCAGCCCCAATTTGGATTATTTCTTCATCAAGTACATGAGTAAATGGGTGATTAATGCAAACTACTGAACAGAAAAGTAGATAAATTGGTTTTGGATGGAATTCATAAAATAAAGAATGCTAAAGTGAGAAAAAATGCCTAATAAACTACTGCAAGGGTCCTATTTATGTATTTTAATTTTCACTTATATTTATTAAGTTTGGTCATATCCTTTTCCCATTTCATAAATACTTATTTTCTATAAATATTTGCTTTAATTTCCCATACATAGTATGCATCATGTTAAATGAAATTAATATAGAGATATGTAGAATAAGCTCCCTGCAGAATGAGACCTCTTTTTCAAATAAGTGCTATGATTTGGTGTGACAGGTACTTTGTGAAATCCTGAGATTTCAGTGGCCTGTACTGAGGTGGGTATAAATTAGTGCAAGTGGCTCATGTTCCATCTTGCACACACGAGACAAAGACTACAGCTATTATGTTTAGAGGAGAAGGATATTTTTAGTATCCCTTTCAACACCTTTTGTCATAGCTTTTATTACTGAGATAATATCTTGTATACATACATAGAAATCCTCAGAAAATGTAGCATTTTTAACTTCCTGCCTCAGGAATACAGATAGTAGGATCTGAAGATTTTTGCACAACGCTGATACTGCAAAGGTAGTTTGGCTACCACTGCCTTTAGGTATTGGGTAGAAGGCTGTGTCTGAGGAAGAGCGACCACTCATTCTGCCTTCTGTACCCACCCTCACCCTCATGCTGGCCAGTATTATTCCCCAAATGCAGAGGTGACTTTGTGTGTGTCTATATCTGCTCTTGCTTCTCTAAGCAGTACACTGTGAGGATTATCTTTCTAAAATATTATTTTTCCATATTTTTGTGAAAATCTTTTAAAGGATCTCCCTTTTCTTACACAAAGACCAGAATCCTTAACCTTCTCTATGAGGAATTTTCTGTTTGGCTCTTACTTTCCGGGGGTAACAAAGATACATACCTGCTATATAAAAGGTTATATAAAAGTTTGCTGATGCTCATCTTCTTGCTGAGCTTTGTTGTTTCCTCCAGTCTCTCTCATATTTGGAAAGGATATTCTCTTTTGTCCTCTATGATGCATGTATTTTCCTTTTTCACACCCTTCATCTCATTGGCTGGTACTGTTCCTTGGAGCCTATATGTACTTCCTTAGTACTGGGCTCAGCATGGCACACACAAATCTGTACTTCAGTTATATGTAATCAATTTTCTAATACTACTGTTCTCATTAGATACAAAGTCTGAGACTACATCCAGTTGTTTATTTCTGCTTCTCTAGCACTCAGTATTGCTGCTCGCAAATGTCTTCCCCTACGTTAACTGGAAGGATGTTAACTTAAGTTACTTTCATTGGACCTCTGGCTTCTGTTCAGCAACCAAGTTGAGCCTAATGTACCTGAATGTGTAACCACCACGCTGAGTTGCAGCAGTCTTCTTGATCAAAGACATGACTTAGGCAGAGGAAAGTTAGATGTCCTTGGAGCAATTCTTAAAATTTGTAATTATTGATGGCTATCATTATCATTGATAATCACATACCATCAATAATTACATTTTATTGATTTGTTAGTATGTATGGTTACCATTACCAAACCATGAATCTCCCTCTTTATCATGAATTATACATTTATTTTGTATAGATATTTAAACATCTTAAAAACTTGTATCTGTTCTTTCTCAATTATTATTTAGAATTAGGTTTCTTCTGTAGAATTATATTTCTTCTTTCTCACTTCTTTTGTAGAATCTCTGAAAAGTATGATTGCCTGTGTAAAAAGTGCCCTAGTAGTATAACAAATGACCCTATGCGAATGAGTTGTAATTTATGCATGTAAAGTATGTTTTTTCTTTCTTTACTTTTGTTGTAAGCTGAAATTCCTATCCCTTACATTGTAAGGATTTAGTTTGCATTGAAATGTCATAAAATTTTTTTTTTTTTTTTTTTTTTTTTTGTGTGTGTGTGTTATGGCTGGCTCAGCCTGCTCTGAGGGTGGGGCTGGTACAGCAGGTAGTGCCAGGGATTGAACCACAGTCCTTGTGCTTTCCTAAGCAGGCACTTTAGACCACTGAACCATCTTGCCAGCCCAAGTCTTAAAATCTTAAATATATATTCTGCTGTGTTTGGAGTTTTGCTTAGGGCTTTGCATTTACTTAAGAAGTGCAACGATTCTATAGCCGCCATTATCCTAAGATAATTTCCATAGTGATCATGTAATGTTTTCACCAATCCTGGGCTAAGAGTGGATTTAATTATGTTCTAGCACAACAACTTCTCTGGGGATATTCAGGTAGGACAATGACTGAATGTTGTCTTCATTTAAAGCCTGATGTTTTTGTTCGTTTGGTTTGTTGAATCTGTTTTTCATTTATTTATATAGCTAGAAATTATAACAATAACTATTAAAGGAGAGAGGAAACTACTAACCCAGGCATAAGCTGTTAAGAGTACTTCAGTAAACCATATTTAATTGACTGAAGCATCCATTTCATAAAATATTTTGTCTCAAAAGATACAGAAATATGAATTCAATTATGGTATTTAATGGGGAAGTATATCAGGGAATGCACCTCTGTTATTGAAGTGAGCGGCCTTACAAGGAACCACTTGGAGTTTGTCTTAGTGCTGAGGCTGACGATAACATGGAGCCTTCTCTATCCTGGGCCCAAGGAACAGCCAAGTGGCCCGCTCACCTCTCATTAGGGATTGTTAGCTGACTGTTCTTAGGAGTCCTACTTGTCATTTTACTGACTGTGTTGTTTTTTAATAAGAACTTTTTGACTCAACTTGTGGTGCTACTTTTCCCAAGTTCTTTTTTTAGAGATTTAGAGATACAATATTTGCTTTATAGAAATTATTTTATGATAAATATTATTCTTTAAAGACTCGGACTGAGTCATTGTTACCTGATAATTTATGTAAATATCAATTCAGCTTCTAGATTATATTGTCTAATTCACAGCTGCTATTGTAAAATTTTTCTTAAGGCATAATGAATGTATCTTGTATTTTAGAGCATAAGTCAGTAGTGATTCGCTGGCTTTTGTTGATTCATCACTTACGGTTAAGCTAGAAAGTCCATAGAAGAGTGTTAGTGCTGAGATTTGAAGATGCAGCTTGTAACAGAGCAAGGTATTCCCAAGCCCTGCTGACTGCAGCTCTCCTGCTAGCTCTGTGGCATGCCAGCTAGAGTCTTGGCTGGTAGGCTGGCTGCCTTTTCTCCTTTTCTGTTTGGTGTTTTCTTTTTCTCTACTTTCTTTTCCTTTTTGTTTCTTTGAGTATTTTACTGACTCATAGTATATCACTTAATTATACTTTCACTGTATTATGTATAGATTTATAAGGAGGTTGGAATCTCCCCATACAGTTCTAACTTTGTTAGAACTCACCATGTATCAGAGTTGCTGTGGCCACTTTGTATGCCTGAAAAGTATAAAAATTCAGCTGCACTTGAGACCCTGGATCAGCCAGTTGGGTGTGACTTTGAAACTGTGTGCTCAAACATAAACTCTCAGTTAATAAGAGCATTGAGAACTGAGATTTTTTTGTTAATTCAAATTTTAATTAGACTGTTATTTCTGCCTGTGTTAAACCTATCTTCAAGGTTAGCACTAAACATACATATAAATATAAACGATTAAACATGGCATAGCCCTCAGATGTCCTGCCATTGTTTTCAGCATAGGAGAGACCGATTCATCTGCAGTGAAGCCAAAATTGCTGACAGAAGAGTTCCTTCTAAGTCCAATGCTCATGCTTGGTAATAGATTAGATAAAACCATCTTATCTCTATCAGCAGTGCTCTTAATTTTTTTTTTTTTTTTTTTTTGTCTTTTTGAGACAGGGTCTCGCTATGCAGTTGAGGCTGACCTTGAGCTCACTTTGTAGCCCAGGCTGGTCTCGAACTTGCACCAATCCTCCTGCCTCAGCCTCCCGAGTGCTGGGATTACAGGTGTTAGCCACTATGCCTGGCAGTGCTCTTAATTTTAAAGGCCACAAAGCCCGTGACAAATTATTCATTAAAGTTTTTAAGAATGGTTTTGCTGATCTTATTAGAGGTGCTTCAGTGATTTTCTAATCTGTGTTATGTAGACTTTTCCATGTTAATGTTTGTACATTGGGGTTGAACACTAAATTTCTTTCTACTTTAATACAAAGTATATAGGACCTCAGTTTGAGTTTATTTGATGTGCTTAGAATTGTGTTTACTACATTTTCTCTCTCCTTTATTTTCTTTTTTTTTTTCAATTGAGCATGGCTGGAGTGTTAGTTGCATGCTATTTGTGGTATGTGTGTGTGTGTGTGTGTGTGTGTGTGTGTGTGTGTATTGTGGTATTTTATTTATTCCTTAATTTCAGCCAGTTTTCCTGAAGGTAGGTATATGTTTTATAAACTGCCAAATCTCATGCAAGTATATTGGTAGGATTATATGTAGAATGCATGTCATATGGCAGTTGACATAGAACATAAATTGGTGCCTATTCTTTTATGACTTTTAATTTTTAATTCTTACTGTATATCTTTACTGTAATATTCTTGCTTTACTTATGGTTTGAATATTCTGTTAAATTCTGTTAAATAGTTAAATTCAGTGAGCATTTTTAGTGAATACTGTTATAAAACAATTTTGCTATGATTTATACATTTAAAGGACCTACACTAATGATCCAGGATCTTACAATTGTTAAAATAGTACTTCTTGAATTACTCTAAATCACATAGTGCAGAAAGTAAAAATATTTTGAATCTACGTATTATCATGTGCATAATTTCATAAGTATGCCCTTCCTTAAATTTCTTTGGCAATAATTTTGAAATGTTTCATTGTGCCATGAGAGATTATTTCCTTGTGGAAGGTGAAGTTATCTTTTTGTTGAGAAGCTTTAGAAATAAGACTTTTTTGTGGTTAATAACAATAATGTTTCACCCAAGTGTCCAGGGCTAAATTGTCTCATTTTATAATTGTTCTATTAAGGATTAAGAAGTCATATGTACATAGGGCGAATATTGAATATCCATAGCATTAAATTTGGGATACTTCTTATTGCCCTATATGAACATATAGTACCTACAGGTTTGTGGGGTTAATTTTTTCTTTTGTTTCTGCAGATATTACACATACTGTGAAGCACAAAATGCACTTAGAAAATGTTAATTTCTCAGCCAGTGGTTAAAATCAGCAAGCTCCCCTGTCACAAAGCAAAGCAAAACAAAGCAACTTGTTTCTTAGATTATAAACATCAAGCAGTATAATTATTTATAGCCCTTGTATTTATAGCAACACCTTATCTGCTCCCTTTGTTTACTCCTGAAGCATTTCAGCAAAATCCTGGGGCTCTGCAAAGTACACTTTAATAAGTAATATTGCATAACTGGTTGTTAGAAAAGCTATAGCTATGCTCCTTTATTTAGTCTGCACACAGAGTAGTCTTTAGAACCCCAGTCCCACTTTTTCAGATGAGAGTTCAAGTTCTAGAAAGATTAAATGACACCCAAAGAACACATCTAGTTATGGTTGAAAAGAAACTATATATGTCCTTGCTGCCTGAGCCTCAGGAATTAGTAGTTAGAGAGACAGAGGCTCCAGTCTCAGGCCCTGACTTTGTACCCTTTTCCCCATACATGCAGCCATGAAAAGATACTTATGTGAACTTACCTTTCTTTTCTTTGGTAATTTTATTTGTGGACAAATAAGCATTAACACTTTTTTTTTTCTTTCTTTCATGTTGATTCCATTTGGAGAACATTAGAGGACACTTTTAAAAATACATTTAATATATCTTACATATTTACCTTGAAATAATTACTTTCTAGATATAATTAATTTTCTCATAGTTTATTGATATGGGTTTATGTATAAAACCCCTATTTTTTTAAAAAACCATTTTAAGGCCAATTAAGCTGAATATTTAGTTTTACTTAAAATTCTTAAACAGCTTTCCAGTATTGGCATATCTGTGTGAGAGGCTATTACAGTATAATTACGTGTATTTGTAACATTTCTGCATATGATTACAGGAAGACCATGTACTCAGCTACAGCTTCTAAATCCAGAACGATTTGCGCGCCTTATTAAAGAAGTGTTGAATACATTCTGGCCTGGCAGAGAATTGATTGTTCAGTGGTATCCATTCAGTGAAGACAAAAATTATCCATCTGTTTCATGGCTTAAGATGGTTTGGAAAAATCTCTATATACATTTTTCAGAGGATTTGACTTTATTTGATGAGATGCCACTTATCCCCAGAACTACACTAGATGAATGTCAGACATGTGTGGAACTCATTAGACTCAGGATTCCACCGTTAGTGATTTTAGATGATGAAACTGAAGCACAGCTTCCAGAGTTTTTAGCAGAAATTGTACAAAAACTTGGAGGGATTGTCTTGAAAAAATTAGATGCCTCCATACAGCATCCACTCATTAAGAAATACATCCATCCTCCATTACCAAGTGCTGTTTTGCAGATAATGGAGAAGATACCATTGCAGAAGTTGTGTAATCAAATAGCTTCGCTACTTCCAACACACAAAGATGCTCTGAGGAAGTTCTTGGCCAGCTTAACTGATGTCAGTGAAAAAGAGAAAAGAATAATTCAAGAATTGACAATATTCAAACGAGTTAATCATTCATCTGATCAGGGAATTTCCTCTTACACAAAATTGAAGGGTTGTAAAGTCTTGCACCATACTGCCAAGCTTCCCATTCTACGACTTTCTATTTCAGTAATTGATAGTAGTGATGAAGCTACAATTCGCTTGGCAAACATGTTGAAGATAGAGAAGCTAAAAACCACTAGCTGCTTAAAGCTTGTTCTAAAAGATCTTGAAAATTCATTCTATTCACATGATGAGGTAACACACCTTATGCTATGGACCCTTGAAAATCTTTCCTCTCTTAAAAATGAAAATCCAAAAGTGCTTGATTGGTTAATGCCATTGAAATTCATTCAGATTTCACAGGAACAGATGGTGTCAGCCAGTGAACTATTTGATCCAGATGTAGAAATACTAAAAGATCTCTTTTGTAATGAAGAAGAAACTTGTTTCCCACCTTCAGTTTTTACCTCGCCAGATATTCTTCATTCTTTAAGACAGATTGGTTTAAAAAATGAAATGGGTCTTAAAGAGAAAGATGTGGTGCAAGTGGCAAAAAAAATCGAAGCCTTACAGGCCAGTTCTTGTCCAGATCAGGATGTTCTAAAGAAAGCCAAAACACTCTTACTGGTTTTAAATAAGAATCATGCACTCTTGCAATCCTCTGAAGGAAAGACAACATTAAAGAAAATAAAGTGGGTTCCAGCCTGCAAGGAAAGGCCTCCAAACTATCCAGGTTCTTTGGTTTGGAAAGGAGATCTCTGTGATCTCTGTGCACCACCAGACATGTGCGATGTGGCCCATGCAATTCTAGTGGGCTCCTCACTACCTCTTGTTGAAACTATCCACGTAAACTTGGAAAAGGCATTAGGTATTTTCACAAAACCTAGCCTCAGTGCTGTTTTAAAGCATTTTAAAATTGTTGTTGATTGGTATATTTCAAAAACCTTTAGTGATGAAGACTATTATCAGTTTCAGCATATTTTGCTTGAAATTTATGGATTCATGCATGATCATCTGAGTGAAGGGAAAGATTCTTTTAAGGCCTTAAAATTTCCATGGGTTTGGACTGGCAAAAAGTTTTGTCCTCTTGCCCAAGCTGTGATAAAACCTATCCATGATTTGGATCTTCAGCCTTACTTACATAATGTACCTAAAACCATGGCAAAATTTCACCAACTATTTAAGGTCTGTGGTTCAATAGAGGAGTTGACATCAGAACATATTTCCATGGTGATTCAAAAGATATATCTCAAAAGTGATGAAGATCTCAGTGAACAAGAAAGCAAACAAAATCTTCATCTTATGTTGAATATTATCAGATGGCTATATAGTAATCAAATCCCAGCAAGCCCCAATACGCCAGTTCCTATACATCACAGCAAAAATCCTTCTAAACTTATCATGAAGCCGATTCATGAATGCTGTTATTGTGATATCAAAGTTGATGACCTCAATGACTTACTTGAAGATTCAGTGGAGCCAATCATTTTAGTGCATGAGGACATACCCATGAAAACTGCAGAATGGCTGAAAGTTCCATGCCTTAGCACGAGATTAATCAATCCTGAAAATATGGGGTTTGAGCAGTCAGGACAAAGAGAACCACTTACTGTAAGAATTAAAAATATTCTGGAAGAGTACCCTTCAGTGTCAGATATTTTTAAAGAACTACTTCAAAATGCTGATGATGCAAATGCAACAGAATGCAGTTTCATGATTGATATGAGGAGAAATATGGACATAAGAGAGAATCTTCTGGACCCCGGGATGGCAGCTTGCCATGGACCTGCTTTGTGGTCATTCAATAATTCTGAATTCTCTGATTCAGATTTTGTCAATATAACAAGGTTAGGTGAGTCTTTAAAAAGGGCAGAAGTTGACAAAGTTGGAAAATTTGGTCTTGGGTTTAATTCTGTGTACCATATTACTGACATTCCAATCATTATGAGCCGAGAATTCATGATAATGTTTGATCCAAACATAAACCATATCAGTAAACATATTAAAGATAAGTCTAATCCTGGGATCAAAATCAACTGGAGTAAACAACAGAAAAGACTTAGGAAATTTCCTAATCAGTTCAAACCATTTATAGATGTATTTGGCTGTCAGTTACCTTTGACTATAGAGGCACCTTACAGCTACAGTGGGACCCTTTTCCGACTGTCCTTTAGGACTCAACAGGAAGCAAAAGTGAGTGAAGTTAGCAATACCTGCTATAATACAGCAGATATTTACTCCCTTGTGGATGAATTTAGTCTCTGTGGACACAGACTTATCATTTTCACACAGAGTGTAAACTCAATGTATTTGAAGTACTTGAAGATTGAGGAAACTGATCCTAGTTTAGCACAAGATACAATTATAATTAAAAAAAAACCTTGTTCTTCCAAAGTACTGAATACATCTGTTCTAAGTGTTTTAAAGGAAGCTGCTAAGCTCATGAAGACTTGCAGTAGCAGTAATAAAAAGCTGCCTGCTGATGCACCAAAGGCATCATGCATTCTTCAGATCACAGTTGAAGAATTTCACCATGTGTTCAGAAGGATTGCTGATTTACAGTCACCTTTGTTCAGAGGTCCAGATGATGACCCAGCTGCTCTCTTTGAAATGGCTAAGTCTGGCCAATCAAAAAAGCCATCAGATGAGTTGCCACAAAAAACACTGGATTCTACCACATGGCTTATATGTTCTTGCATGGATATAGGAGAAGCTCTCAAGTTTTCTCTGAGTGAGAGTGGAAGAAGACTAGGGCTGGTTCCTTGTGGGGCAGTAGGAATTCTGTTGTCTGAAATCCAGGACCAAAAGTGGACAGTGAAGCCACATATTGGAGAAGTATTTTGCTATTTACCTTTACGAATAAAAACAGGTTTGCCAGTTCACATCAATGGATGTTTCGCCGTTACTTCAAATAGAAAAGAAATTTGGAAGACAGATACAAAAGGACGTTGGAACACCACATTTATGAGACATGTTATTGTGAAAGCCTACTTACAGGCTCTCAGTGTCCTACGTGACCTGGCTTCTAGTGGAGAGCTAACTGATTATACCTATTATGCAGCATGGCCTGATCCTGATTTAGTTCATGATGACTTTTCTGTAATTTGTCAAGGATTTTATGAAGATATAGCTCATGGAAAAGGAAAAGACTTGACTAGAGTTTTCTCTGATGGATCCACTTGGGTTTCCATGAAGAATGTGAGATTTCTAGATGACTCAATACTGAAGAGAAAAGATGTGGGGCCAGCAGCTTTCAAGATATTTCTAAAATACCTCAAAAAAACTGGGTCCAAAAATCTATGTGCTGTTGAACTTCCTTCTTCAGTAAAGTTAGGATTTGAAGAAGCTGGATGCAAACAGATATTGCTTGAAAATACATTCTCAGAGAAACAATTTTTTTCGGAAGTGTTTTTTCCAAATATTCAAGAAATTGAAGCAGGTCTTAGAGATCCTTTGATGAATTTTGTTCTAAATGAGAAAATTGATGAATTCTCAGGAATTCTTCGGGTTACTCCATGTATTCCTTGCTCTTTGGAGGGGCATCCTTTGGTTTTACCATCAAGATTGATCCACCCTGAAGGACGAGTGGCTAAGTTATTTGATACTAAAGATGGACGATTCCCTTATGGTTCTACTCAGGATTACCTTAATCCTATTATTTTGATTAAACTAGTTCAGTTAGGTATGGCAAAAGATGATATTTTATGGGATGATATGCTAGAACGTGCAGAATCAGTGGCTGAAATTAACAAAAGTGATCATCTTGCTGCTTGTCTAAGAAGTAGTATTCTATTAAGTCTTATTGATGAGAAACTAAAAATAAGGGATCCTAGGGCAAAGGACTTTGCTGCAAAATATCAAACAATCCCCTTTCTTCCATTTCTAACAAAGCCAGCCGGTTTTTCTTTGGAGTGGAAAGGTAACAGTTTTAAGCCTGAAACCATGTTTGCAGCAACTGATCTTTATACAGCTGAACATCAAGACATAGTTTGCCTTTTGCAACCAATTCTAAATGAAAATTCCCATTCCTTCCGAGGGTGTGGTTCAGTTTCACTAGCTGTTAAAGAGTTTTTGGGATTACTAAAGAAGCCAACACTTGATCTGGTTATAAGCCAGTTGAAAGAAGTTGCAAAGTCAGTTGATGATGGAGTTACATTGTACCAGGAGAATATCACCAATGCTTGCTACAAATACCTTCATGAAGCGATGATGCAAAATGAACTAGCTAAGATATCAATTACTGAAAAGTTAAAACCTTTTAGCTTCATTCTAGTTGAAAATACATATGTTGACTCAGAAAAAGTTTCTTTTCATTTGAATTTTGATGCAGCCCCATACCTTTATCAATTACCTAATAAATATAAAAATAATTTCCGTGAACTTTTTGAAAGTGTGGGTGTGAGACAGTCATTTATGGTTGAGGATTTTGCCCTAGTTTTGGACTCTATTGATCAAGAAAGAGGAAAGAAACAAATCACAGAAGAGAATTTTCAGCTTTGCAGACGAATAATCAGTGAAGGAATATGGAATCTCATTAGAGAGAAGAAACAAGAATTTTGTGAGAAAAAGTATGGCAAAATATTATTGCCAGATACTAATCTTATTCTTCTCCCTGCTAAGTCTCTATGTTATAACGATTGTCCCTGGATAAAAGTGAAGGATACCTCTGTAAAATACTGTCATGCTGATATACCCAGGGAAGTAGCTGTGAAACTAGGAGCAATACCAAAGAGACATAAAGCCTTAGAAAGATATGCATCCAACGTCTGTTTTACAACACTTGGCACAGAATTTGGGCAGAAGGAAAAATTAACTAGCAGAATTAAGAGCATCCTGAACGCTTATCCTTCAGAAAAGGAAATGTTGAAAGAACTTCTTCAAAATGCTGATGATGCTAAGGCCACAGAAATCTGCTTTGTGTTTGATCCTAGACAACATCCAGTTGATAGAATATTTGATGACAAGTGGGCCCCACTGCAAGGGCCAGCACTCTGTGTGTATAACAACCAGCCTTTTACTGAAGATGATGTTCGAGGAATTCAAAATCTTGGAAAAGGTACCAAAGAAGGAAATCCTTGTAAAACTGGTCAGTATGGCATAGGATTCAATTCTGTGTATCACATTACAGACTGCCCTTCTTTTATTTCTGGCAATGACATCTTGTGTATTTTTGATCCTCATGCCAGATATGCACCGGGTGCCACATCTGTTAGTCCTGGGCGCATGTTTAGAGATTTGGATGCAGATTTTAGAACACAATTCTCAGATGTTCTTGATCTTTACCTGGGAACTCACTTTAAGCTGGATAATTGTACAATGTTTAGATTTCCTCTACGTAATGCAGAAATGGCAAAAGTTTCAGAAATTTCTTCAGTTCCATCATCAGACAGAATGGTCCAGAATCTTTTGGACAAATTGCGCTCTGATGGGGCAGAACTTTTAATGTTTCTTAATCACATGGAAAAAATTTCTATTTGTGAAATTGATAAAGGCACAGGAGCTCTAAATGTATTGTACTCAGTAAAGGGCAAAATCACTGATGGAGACAGACTGAAAAGGAAACAATTTCATGCATCTGTAATTGATAGTGTTACTAAAAAGAGGCAGCTCAAAGACATACCAGTTCAACAGATAACCTATACTATGGATACTGAAGACTCTGAAGGAAATCTTACCACGTGGCTGATTTGTAATAGGTCAGGATTTTCAAGTATGGACAAAGTGTCTAAGAGCGTTATTTCAGCTCACAAGAACCAAGATATTACCCTCTTCCCACGTGGTGGAGTAGCTGCCTGCATCACTCACAACTATAAAAAGCCTCACCGAGCCTTCTGCTTTCTTCCTCTCTCTTTGGAAACAGGGTTGCCATTTCATGTGAATGGCCACTTTGCACTAGATTCAGCCAGAAGAAACCTGTGGCGTGATGATAATGGAGTCGGTGTTCGAAGTGACTGGAACAACAGCTTAATGACAGCACTGATAGCTCCTGCCTATGTTGAATTACTAATCCAGTTAAAAAAACGGTACTTCCCTGGTTCTGACCCAACATTATCAGTTTTACAGAACACGCCTATTCATGTAGTAAAGGACACATTAAAGAAATTTTTGTCATTTTTCCCAGTTAACAGGCTTGATCTGCAGCCAGATTTATATTGCTTAGTGAAAGCGCTTTACAGTTGTATTCATGAAGAAATGAAACGCCTTTTGCCTGTTGTTCGGGCTCCAAATATTGATGGCTCTGATTTGCACTCTGCAGTCATAATAACTTGGATTAACATGTCTACTTCAAGTAAAACTAAACCATTTTTTGACAATCTACTACAGGATGAATTACAACATCTTAAAAATGCAGATTATAATATCACAACCCGTAAAACAGTAGCAGAAAATGTCTACCGGCTGAAACACCTACTTTTAGAAATTGGCTTCAACTTAGTTTATAATTGTGACGAAACTGCTAATCTTTACCATTGCCTCATAGATGCAGATATTCCTGTTAGTTATGTGACTCCAGCTGATGTTAGGTCTTTTTTGATGACATTCTCCTCTCCTGATACTAATTGCATTATTGGGAAGCTGCCTTGTCGTCTTCAGCAGACTAACCTAAAACTTTTTCATAGTTTAAAACTTTTAGTTGATTATTGTTTTAAAGATGCAGAAGAAAATGAGATTGAAGTTGAAGGACTACCCCTTCTAATTACTCTGGACAGTGTTTTACAAACTTTTGATGCAAAACGGCCCAAATTTCTAACAACATACCATGAGTTGATTCCATCCCGCAAAGACTTGTTTATGAATACATTATATTTGAAATACAGTAGTATTTTGTTGAACTGTAAAGTTGCAAAAGTGTTTGACATTTCCAGCTTTGCTGACTTGTTATCCTCTGTGTTGCCTCGTGAGTATAAGACGAAAAACTGTACAAAGTGGAAAGATAATTTTGCAAGTGAATCTTGGCTTAAGAATGCATGGCACTTTATCAGTGAATCGGTAGGTGTGAAAGAAGGTCAGGAGGAAACAAAACCAGCATTTGATGTTGTTGTGGACACCCTGAAAGACTGGGCCTTGCTTCCAGGAACAAAATTTACTGTTTCAGCCAATCAGCTTGTGGTTCCTGAGGGTGATGTCTTGCTTCCTTTAAGCCTAATGCACATTGCGGTTTTTCCAAATGCCCAGACGGATAAAGTTTTTCATGCTCTGATGAAAGCTGGCTGCATTCAGCTTGCTTTGAACAAAATCTGCTCTAAAGACAGTGCATTTGTTCCTCTACTGTCATGTCACACAGCAAACATAGAGAGCCCCACAAGCATTTTAAAGGCTGTACATTATATGGTCCAAACGTCAACATTTAGAGCTGAAAAACTAGTAGAAAGTGACTTTGAAGCACTTTTGATGTATTTCAACTGCAATTTGAATCACTTGATGTCTCAAGATGACATAAAAATTTTAAAATCGCTTCCATGCTACAAATCCATCAGTGGCCGCTATATGAGCATTGCCAAATTTGGAACCTGCTATGTACTAACAAAAAGCATACCCTCAGCTGAAGTGGAAAAATGGACACAGTCATCTTCATCTGCATTTCTTGGAGAAAAAATCCATTTAAAAGAATTGTATGAGGTGCTTGGTTGTGTCCCTGTAGATGATCTTGAGGTATATTTGAAACATCTCTTACCAAAAATTGAAAATCTCTCCTATGATGCAAAATTAGAGCACTTGATATACCTTAAAAATAGATTATCAGGTATTGAGGAAGTATCAGAAATTAAAGAACAGCTTTTTGAAAAACTAGAAAGTTTATTGATTATCCATGATGCTAACAGTCGATTAAAGCAGGCAAAACATTTCTATGATAGAACTGTGAGAGTTTTTGAAGTTATGCTTCCTGAAAAACTATTTATTCCTAAAGACTTTTTTAAAAAATTGGAACAGCTTATAAAACCTAAAAACCAGGCTGCATTTATGACATCCTGGGTGGAGTTCTTAAGAAATATTGGATTGAAACACATACTTTCTCAGCAGCAGTTGTTACAGTTTGCAAAGGAAATCAGCATGAGAGCTAATACAGAAAACTGGTCTAAAGAAACATTACAAAATACCGTTGACATCCTTCTCCATCACATATTCCAAGAACGAACAGATTTATTATCTGGAAATTTTTTGAAAGAACTGTCTTTAATACCATTCTTGTGTCCTGAGCGGGCCCCTGCTGAATTTATTAGATTTCATCCTCAATATCAAGAAGTAAACGGAACACTTCCTCTTATAAAGTTCAATGGAGCACAAGTAAATCCAAAGTTCAAACAGTGCGATGTTCTCCAGCTGTTATGGACATCCTGCCCTATTCTTCCAGAGAAAGCCACACCTCTGAGTATCAAAGAACAGGAAGGTAGTGACCTTGGTCCACAAGAACAGCTTGAACAAGTCTTAAATATGCTTAATGTCAACCTAGATCCTCCTCTTGATAAAGTCATTAATAACTGCAGAAATATATGTAACATAACAACTTTGGATGAAGAAATGGTGAAAACTAGAGCAAAAGTCTTAAGGAGCATATATGAATTTCTCAGTGCGGATAAAAGGGAGTTTCGTTTTCAACTACGGGGGATTGCTTTTGTGATGGTAGAAGATGGCTGGAAACTTCTGAAACCTGAGGAAGTAGTGATAAACCTTGAATATGAATCTGATTTTAAACCTTATTTGTACAAGCTGCCTTTGGAGCTTGGCACATTTCATCAGTTGTTCAAACACTTGGGTACTGAAGATATTATTTCAACTAAGCAGTATGTTGAAGTATTAAGCCGCATATTCAAAAACTCTGAAGGGAAACAGTTAGATCCGAATGAGATGCGAACAGTTAAGAGAGTAGTCTCTGGTTTGTTCAAGAGTCTACAGAATGACTCTGTGAAGGTAAGGAGTGATCTTGAGAACGTTCGAGACCTTGCACTGTTTCTTCCTAGCCAGGATGGCAGGTTGGTGAAGTCAAGTATCTTAGTCTTTGACGACGCACCCCATTATAAAAGTAGGATTCAGGGGAACATTGGTGTGCAAATGTTGGTTGATCTTAGCCAGTGCTACTTAGGGAAAGACCATGGGTTTCATACTAAGCTGATAATGCTCTTTCCTCAAAAGCTCAGACCCCGCCTACTGAGCAGTATACTTGAAGAACAGTTAGATGAAGAGACACCCAAAATTTGTCAGTTTGGAGCGTTGTGTTCTCTTCAGGGAAGGTTACAGTTACTTTTATCTTCTGAACAGTTCATCACAGGACTAATTAGAATTATGAAACATGAAAATGATAATGCTTTCCTAGCCAATGAAGAAAAAGCCATACGACTTTGCAAAGCTCTGAGGGAAGGATTAAAAGTATCCTGTTTTGAAAAGCTTCAAACAACATTAAGAGTTAAAGGATTTAATCCCATTCCCCACAGCAGAAGTGAAACTTTTGCTTTTCTGAAGCGATTTGGTAATGCAGTCATCTTGCTGTACATTCAACATTCAGACAGTAAAGACATTAATTTCCTTTTAGCATTAGCAATGACACTTAAATCAGCTACTGACAATTTGATATCTGACACTTCATATTTAATTGCTATGCTGGGATGTAATGATATTTATAGGATCAGTGAGAAACTTGACAGTTTAGGAGTGAAATACGACTCTTCCGAGCCATCAAAACTGGAACTTCCAATGCCTGGTACACCAATACCTGCTGAGATTCACTATACTCTGCTAATGGATCCCATGAATGTTTTCTATCCAGGAGAGTATGTTGGGTACCTTGTGGATGCTGAAGGTGGTGACATCTATGGGTCATATCAGCCAACGTACACATATGCCATCATTGTACAAGAGGTTGAAAGAGAAGATGCTGACAATTCTAGTTTTCTAGGAAAGATATATCAAATTGATATTGGCTACAGTGAATATAAAATAGTCAGCTCTCTCGATCTGTATAAATTTTCAAGGCCTGATGAGAGCTCTCAAAGCAGAGATAGTGCTCCTTCCACACCCACCAGCCCTACAGAGTTCCTCACCCCTGGTCTGAGAAGCATTCCTCCCCTTTTCTCTGGTAAAGAGGGCCATAAAACTTCATCCTCGAAACATCATTCTCCTAAAAAGCTGAAAGTTAACTCTTTACCAGAAATTTTAAAGGAAGTGACATCAGTGGTGGAGCAAGCTTGGAAGCTTCCAGAATCAGAACGAAAAAAGATTATCAGACGGTTGTATTTGAAGTGGCACCCTGACAAGAATCCAGAGAACCATGACATTGCTAATGAAGTGTTTAAACATTTGCAGAATGAAATCAGCAGATTAGAAAAGCAGGCTTTTCTAGACCAGAATGCAGACAGAGGCTCCAGACGACCATTTTCTACGTCAGCATCTCGATTTCAGTCAGACAAGTATTCTTTTCAAAGGTTTTACACTTCGTGGAATCAAGAAGCAACAAGCCACAAATCTGAAAGGCAACAACAAAATAAAGAAAAATGCCCTCCTTCAGCAGGACAGACTTACTCGCAAAGGTTCTTTGTTCCTCCCACATTCAAGTCAGTTGGAAATCCAGTGGAAGCTCGGAGATGGTTAAGACAAGCCAGAGCAAATTTCTCAGCTGCCAGGAATGACCTTCACAAAAATGCCAACGAATGGGTGTGCTTTAAGTGTTACCTTTCTACCAAATTAGCTTTGATTGCAGCTGACTATGCTGTGAGGGGGAAGTCTGATAAAGATGTAAAACCAACTGCACTTGCGCAGAAAATAGAGGAATACAGTCAGCAGCTTGAAGGACTGACGAATGATGTTCACACCCTGGAGGCTTACGGCGTAGACAGTTTAAAAACAAGATACCCTGACTTGCTTCCTTTCCCACAGATCCCCAACGACAGGTTCACCTCGGAAGTTGCTATGAGAGTGATGGAATGCACTGCTTGCATCATAATAAAGCTTGAAAATTTTATACAACAGAAGGTGTGAACGCAGAGGCAGAAAGCAGAGCCAGATCTTGAATGTGGTGTAGCACAAATACGAATTGCTCTCCTTCATTAAGCTTCATTGCCAGTTACTGAGGAATTGTGAAGCACAGTGTCAGTTGTTCTGGAAGACTTCTGGAGTTATTTTTATTATGAATACCAACAGAAAACCTTAACTGAATTTAAAAATTATTTTGAGGATGGCAGTGAGCTACAAAATCGGTAGATGTGTTTGAATGATGTGATGGCACATTATTGATCTGCACTTTATATAACCAAAGCTTAACAGTTTGTTAGGTAAGAGTGTATATGTCTCTAGTTAGGATGAAGTTAATTTTATGTTTTCAAGGTATTTTTGAAGGAGTTAGTGAAACACTGGACATATCTTTGGTGTGAACATATAGGGGGAATTCAATCATTAGTGTTCTATCATTTTTTTAAAGTGACTCCTCTTGGATGCGTTATTATCAGCTGGGTCTGATTATGAATTTGCTGCAATTTTACATCTTACTTGGTACATTTAAAAATGGTACAGTATTTTAATCCTATTACTTGATGAAGTGTATGAAGGTAATACGGTGCACTGAGTGCACGGTACATCTTTAATTTTTTTTTATACGTTATGTTTACAAGCTTCCGGTGTCATGGAGATAACATGGAAAACAATATAATGGCGGTTCTCCCCACCAGATGTTAATGTTGTTTATACAGACTGCTTACCAAAAGACATTTATCAGTGGTTAGAACTTTTGCTTTATGTTTGTGTGTACATATTTTCCACGGTTGTCCTAATTTATATAGTGTGGTTGAACAGGAAACAATCTTTTGCATCTAAAGGTGCTGTAGTTAAAACTTTAAATAATGGCACTTAGTGGACTTTTTTTGGATTTTACTTTAAAAACATTAAAACTTGTTAAAGTCATCAGGGTAATTTCCAGTCATTTATGAGAGAGGACTATCAGCTTGCATTTTCCCTGTAAAAGATTCAGAAGTCATTTGATTTTCATCATGTTCACATGTCCTGCCACATTCTGAGTTTCTTTTGCAGAGTATCAAAATAAAGAGTAATTTGTTTATGTAAGTGGCTGTAAATAATGCTAAATATAATACTTTATGCAATTAAGGGCTTAGAGACTGTGTTAAACTTTTTTACTTTGATAATAAGGAATGTTTGCGACTTCACACTTGTGTTGCTTTTGGATATGAAATCATGTAATTATTTCTGCTGTTATATTAAGTGCCATAATTTTAATAAAGCAACATGTATATATGAAATGGTTGTACCTGGAATTTCGTGAAGAATAGGTCATTGGAAATCAAACTTAATTTCTTCCTATGTTTAGTTTTCATTTGTGCATGCTGGTATGTGTATTTATTGGAAATATCAGGAATTGCAATTTTTTTTTGCCTAAAGGGATAGCTGGAATATTTGAGACTAATTCACACTTCAGCCTCAACTGATAAAAAATAGTCATCTTTATACCTAAGATACAACTCTTCAAATTTAGGCAGACAAAGGCTAAGAGTTTCTGTTCTCATGCTACCCAAACTTCTGGGATTTCAGCTTTATTTAAGAAGTGCAGAGGGCTGGGGAGATAGCTCAGGGGCACAGGTGCCAGCCTGGTAAGTGCAAGGTCCTGAATTCGATCCCTGGTTCTGCCAAAAAAAAAGTGCAGCCAGGGGTGGTTGCACATATCTGTAATTATAGCACTTGGGGCTGAGGCAGGAAGATTGCCATGAACCAACGACTAGTCAGTACTATGTAGTGTGACCCCATTTCAGACACCAAAGGAATAAAAAATAATAGGTGCTTGCTAATTTGAATCTCATATTCAGCACTTATAATTTGTTTCTTGCTATTTGAATTTATGAAGAAAGCCTTGCCTTGCCTCAATGATAGTTTATCTAGTTGAATTTATTTTTCTAAACCCCTTAAAATAAAAACACAGGTTCATAACCCCTTCTGTGAAACACTTGGATTCAGATGTGTTTTTGGATTTTAGAAAGTTAATATGAAGGTATACAGATTTTTCATGGAACACTGTCACAGGATTTGAGCAGCACACTGCAAACACTTTAATATTTCTGCAGTAAGTCTTGAATGTCCACACTCCTCTCACAAATTCAGGTCAGGTTTTGTCTCCACTAATTTGCTACAGATATACTTGAAATTTTTATTTTTCTTATATATTTAGACTTCGAAAAAGGAGGTAAATAATTTTTACTAGGAACTAATTTATTTATTTTATTGTACATTTTCTTCATCTTTTTATTTCATTTTTTAAAGAAATGGTGGAGGGCCAGTGACATAGCTCAGTGGACTAAGCACCTGCTTAGGTAAGTGCAGGGACCCAAGTTCTATCCGTAGTACCACATGCTGCACTAGCCCCACCCTGGGCACACTGAGCTGGTGACTGAGTGTGGGCATGGTGGTGCACACCTGTAATCCCAGCGTTGGGGAAGCTAAAAAAAGGAGGATCACTTTGAGTCTCAGCTGCAGAGAGAGAAGGGAGTGGGGTAATGTCTTACTTCCTGGGATGGGGGCGACTGTCTCCAGTGAGGTGGCCTAGAGATGGGTGAAAACCTTACGCAGTGCTCAAAGGCAATAAAGCAGAGGTGCAGGCCAAAAAGAGGAGTGCTGCTGACAATCAGAATGATTTGGGTGCAATACTGCATTAATGTTCAGCAAGATAATGGGAAGTTTTTTCATAGATCTGTCTTGGGTGTGAATGGGATCTGCTTCTACTAGGGATGTAAGTTGACACTTGATCTCAAAAATAACATCTGTAGTCTATAATGCATGGAAAATAGTAGTCATAGATCTTTGCCACATATCCATGGAGGTTCTATCAAGGGAGCCTCCTCTCTCGCTCTCCCTCTCTCCCTCTCTCTCTCTCTCTCACACACACATACACACACACACACACACACACACACACACACACGATTTTTTATACCCAAAATTGATTGCCTCCTGATTGGCCTCATGATTTTGGAGGGTGGGGGCTGGCAAGTGCTAAATCTATACACAGGAACTCAAGTCTGCAGAGAGAATTCCTTACAGTGCTGCTTTCTAGCTGGGGAGCTAGTTCAGTGGAATAAGTGCTGGCCTGGCAAGCATAAGGTCTTTAGTTTGATTTCTGGTTCTACAAAACAAAGCTGTCTTCTAATGTTCCCCTCATGTGTCTCATTTTCAAGGTTCTGACAAAGTCACATGAACACATTTAGCCGTGGGGGCAGGCACATTCTACGCTGGCTGTGGTTTTCTGCCAAGCCAGTCTCATGTGTTAAACTCCTCACATTATAGGTTGGTCCACTTCGAGTATAAAGCCAAGTTACATTTTTAAAAGTAAAAACTGTTTAAAATGTATGTATAGTGATGGTTCAGAAAAGACTCCACCTGCCCTGAACTATACAGAACCCTGCTTTTAAGAACTATTGTCACACTGTCTACCCCTTTACAAACATGCTTTTTGTTAGCAGTGCCTGAGAATATATATATATATATATATATATATATATATATATATATGTATTTTTTCTTAACCTGGGAATTGAACTCAGGTGCTTGTGCTTGCCAGGCAAGTGCTTATTCTACTGAGCTATCTCCCCAGCCCATCATTTATATTTGACAGAAAATGTATCTGACCTCTTTACTGCAGCGACACTGAAGTGGAATTTTAAAAATGAGATGAGTTGTTAAGGGACAAAAAAATACAATTGACACAACATAAAACTCTCACTGTCAAGGGTTTTGCCTTTTCAGGAATTTTCCGCCCTTGCTGGGGCATGGTGGTGCATGCCTGTACCCAGCACTTGTGAGGCTGAGGCAGGAGGATCAGTGCAAGTTCAAGACCAGCCTGGACTACAAAAGTGAGCTCAAGGCAAGCCTGAACTGTGTAGGCGACCCTGTCTCATAAAGACAAGAAAAAAAAATTTACTCTCATTTGCTCTTCTTCAAAGAAGGACTTCCTGGAAGGGAAACAAGGGTGAAGGACTCCACAAAGGTGGCTCTACCCTTCTAATGGGAAGCTGGTGGCCTTCAGGAAAGGGTGTGCCCGTTCCTGCCTTCCATGTAGGGATCTGCAGTTCTGTCTGTCAGCCCAGAAGTTGTGCTGTATGCAGCTGTCAAGCCTTAGGACCTCTGTTTACTGCAGATTCAAACATCTTTACTATTGAAATTTACACATTGTCACCTTTTTGCCTCATGTGTTCCCTGTGAATTCATAAATTTAAAAAGAAATGTGTTTTTGAAGCTTTAAAGTATCAACACTCCTCATTGTGACCATTTAGTCTAACAGTAGTAGTCTATGTACCTCAGTAAATTCATCATCCTGCCTTGAGCTTCAGTAAAAATTTACATTGTATAGTTTACTTATAACTTTAGGGCACAGCTTATCCAGTTTTTTTACTCTAATGAAGGACACATTCCTTATTATTTTGGAGAATGTAGTGATCCACATTTTTCACAATGATTCCATGAAAAAAATGTACGTTTTATTCAAAATGTTCTTTATATTCTTAACACTTTCTCTTTCTCCTTGATTTTTTTTTTAACCTCTCTAAGCACCACTTTTTTTTTTTTTTTGAAAACCAATTATTTTGTAGATGTATTCAGTGATGTGTTAAAACAGGCTTGAAGGTGTTTCTTTTGCACAAATGTGGGATAGGAGACTGAGAAGATGACAATGGTTTCATAGTACAGTAGGCCTGTGGCAGTAGGAAAGTTATTTATTAATTTTAAAATTCAGGACTTAACTAAATGGAAACAGTGGACACCAATTTATATTTCAAAGCACCCACTCCCCTGTGAAACTTTAGGAACATCACAGTTACAGGTGGAGTTTACTCTGACCTGCTTAGGAGGCACTGTGTATTTATCTGGTAATTTCATATGTTGTATAATAGCTCAAGAGTCATGAGGGGTTGAACTGTTAAATGAATACCTTATTAAAGCAGCACTGGAACTAAAGTTTACCTTGCTAATATCTTGATTCTGAGACTGGAAAATGAACTTGTATTAGAAATTTGAAATATTGTTAGTCTCACTATACCTTTAGCTTTGCGGGGGATTGCAGAAACAAAACAAACCTACCACTTTGGGGATGGGGGACACTGTACAAAATGAGTAAATGAACCTGTTTTCACAAATTTGATTTGTCCTGTTTGGTTTTGGCCCATTTCGCTCCAGTTGGCCCTGATCCTGTTTCTGCACACAGTAAGAGTCTGCTTCTGCGTAGCTGCACTCAGGCTCTGTGCACTGAAGACGAGCACCTGTGTAGGGCAGGTGGCAGTCCCACTCACCAGTGGTCTGACTGCAGTAGGTAAAAATCCCCCCTTGGGCTTCATTGTCTTCATTTGCCAGCCTAACTATCCCACATGTACAGTTCTCATGTATTTTGTTGTCTTAGGTGGGATGAGGCATATCAAGGTTTTACAAGTGAAAGAGTTATGCAAATTTAAGGTCACAATTTTGATAAGGTTCAGCAGTTACCTGTGACCTTGAGACTTGGCCCTAGTCTGTCACGAGTAAATTGGGGAAAAATACTAAGAAAGAGTTGTGAGAATTAAGGAAAGTAAGACTCTTAAAGTGAATTCTCTGAAAAAATGTACGTTGATTTTTTTTTATTGCATAAGACACATTTTGTGTAATTTATTTCCTTGACTACATATTAAAAATCAGATGAACCTTAAGTTGTCTTGAAAATCTGAAGTTTTTTCTTGTGAAATCTGACACTCTCTTCCACCGAGGTTGGGCATGGAGGTGTGTTGGCACTGACTGACCCCACTTTGTGAGGAGGTGGAGACCCGCTGGTGAGCATCGTAAGTTGATCCTGCATGCAGGTCAACAGTCCCGCAGTCGCTAGCACGTAGGAAAATTGGGGTGAGAGCAGAGGAAAAGCCGTGAAGTTCTTTCTGATGAAAAGCAATCAGCATCCAGTGAAATAAACACGCTCCTTGGACATTTCTTCAGTTTTTGTGTCTTAATATCCACATATGATGTTCTGTCTAAGCATCTCCTCAGCTACACTTTTCTTTGGGGATTCCTTTGGATAATGAGACCTCCTCTATCTCCAGTCTCAGTGGGTGCCTGGGACTCTGAAGTGCGAAGGCTTCAGGCTGCAGGTCTCAGCTGCCTGAAGGGAAGGAAGCCGGTGGTCTCTGGAGAGGCAGTGGCTCAGAGACAGACCTCGCTGTGCTCCTGGCAGGTGGTGCCCACGCCGGCCGTCGAGAGGTACAGCTTCCCATCTGGACATGCACAGATTTCATAGAGGTCCTGCAGGCTGCCAGGGCGACCTTGGGTCCCCTGCACCAGCTTGGGTAAGCATACGGTTTCAGCGTCCAGTACAAGCTGTTTGGGGGAAAGTGAGAGGAGATGTAAAGAAGGAATAAAATGGGTCAACAGAAAATTCGTATCCTTAAATTGTTTCATGAAAGTTTCTTTTCATAGAAAGTGAAAGGGTCATCTGACCTCACTTCAGAATTACCTGGCTCTGTGAGAGCCTGCTTAGCATGTAGACAGAGGCTTGGCAATTCCTTCTCCAAACTGAAGGGAGGCCACTGTTTCATTTACCCGCTGTGCTGGTCCAACTGAGAAAATCGGCCAGTTGTGTTCAACAAACTGGATTGCTTCTCAGTTTTATGATGCTAAACTTCTAAAGTGCTTTTGGGTGTTATTTTTTTTTTTTAAATAACAATTTTGCTGATTCACATTTATCTTGTGATAAATTTTGACTTCATACTAATTCATCTCCCCATTAGGACAATATACAGTCCATAGCAATAAGTTTATCTTAATAGAAATTTTTCCCTGTGGACTTTAGAACATAGCCTGATTTTATTTGTGTTCTTGTTCTCTTGTGAGAGGCAATTAAATTCACCTTATCAGCAGTCGCCTATATCCTTAGCTTAAATATTGCTCAAGTCTCTGCTGTGTTCTCTTTGGTGGAACAGACACAGACTAGAGCCAGTTCAAATGCTACACGGTGAAAGTGGCTAGCTTTTCAGGTCATATAAATTAGTTGTGCTGAAATGCACACCAATAGCCACTGATGAAGGCTGGAGAATCTCTCTGATAACCAAATAACTGTCACACGGATCCTAGCAGTCATCCCAGGGTGTTTCCTTGGTAGAAGGAATTAAAGTGTGTTGTGGGTGGTGATGATTTCCTGCCTTGCCAAGAGTAGGGTTTCCTTTATTTTACATAGCTCTTGCCCCTGGGCTCCAGTGTACTGATGTGTAGGAATCGGCCTTTTGTTGCCCTGGGATGGCGCCCCCTCCAGGTGTGGTGGGCCCCACCGCTAGCAGCGTGTCAGGCAGAGCCTCTTTCTGTCCCTTATATCTTATCCAGGCTCCCTTCTGTTAGGGCGGGCATCACACACTCTTAATCCTAGCATGGAATCCTTGACCCCAGCATCACATACCATAGATCCAGCCACCCATGAGAAGCCCCACCATGGCTGTGTGAGGCTTGAGGGGGCTGCTAGACACAAGCCATAGCAATAGAGCAGTATTTGGTGAGAGGCTGGACATGTGCATCTTCACTTTGAGTTGGCTCTAGTTACTATGTTAGCTCTATGTGTGGGACTGGTTCTGTACTACTTGTAAAAAATGAAAGCTAATTCATGGACGTTGGTTATATCTTTTCAAAATTAAGATCAGTTTAAGTTTGCTTGAAGCATTTAGTGACATGACTTACTGGTGGGATTCCAAAATTCCTGATTTCTCTTTCTGCCTTTATCTGCTCCTTACCTATACTCTACCATGGCCTGATTCATCCCAGCTTGCCCTGGCCTCTCCAGGTGCCTCCTGTGTCCTGCAGGCTGCCATGGCAGGTCCCATCCACACACCCGCAGTGGCTGCTCTTGGCCCGCTTGAAGTAGATACCGCATCTTCATGCATTTTGACCTTCCTATTAATGTTAATGTCAGTTCAAAATGTCACACTAGTGTCTGAGGATCCTTTGGCTGGATTAAATATATATGTTCCAAGTGAAGAGGAGACAACTTGTAATCTAGAATTCAAATAGGCATTGAGGGGATATATTCAGCCACAGAACTTGGGCTTCCTCACTTTGGTGAGTCCTTGGCCTGCTGTGCTGTGTTTTCTGAGCAGGCTCTGTGTACTGTCGTCTGTGCAATGAGGGGCAGGGCTGGCCAGCATTCGGGTACCCATCTACCATTCACCATACCAATTACATACACAGATGTTCATTTCAATCCACGTGGCTGGCACTGGAAGTACACCAGGCCTGAGCTCAGCCACTCATGGCAAATGGTTAAACTGGAGCTCTTTAATAGAAAATTCAGGTAGCAATGCTTATTTTGAACACATTTTTACAAATGGAAGTAATCGAGGATCAAGCTGAGATGAAATCAGTTTTTTTTTTTTTTTTTTTTTTTTTTTGTGCAAATCTGTGATATGGCATCACAATTGGAATCAGTTTTGGGGCCAAACATTTTTTGAATATCACCAAATGCCTGATTTTCTGGCAGCATGAAATTGAGCTTTTTTCTTTTTAAATAAACAAGGTCCTAACAATTGACACAGAGTAGCTTGCAGTCCATGGCCTTGTGATAACACCGATCTGTGTGGTTGTACTTTATTTCTTGGTTTGAATTTCCAGATTTTACCCTTATTCTACTTGACTTTCAAAAATTCTGTTAGTTTTCTTTTAAAAATATTTAATTTTTAATATTTAAAAAATATTTACTTGGCAGAGGGTCTTACATACTTGTAGTGATCTTCGTGTCTCAGCCTCCTCAGGTCTGGAATTATAGGTGTGGGCCACCACACCCAGTTTCTGTGGCCTATAGGACACCCATTCTGGGGCTGACATATCATCTAGTACAGGGGATTGAACCTGGGTCCCTGCACTTGCCAAGCAGGTACTTAGATTGCTGAGCTATCTCCCTGGCCCCACTGCTGTTATTTTTCATCTTTCATTTTTACTTATTTTCAGCTTTGAGGGAGTTTATACAGCACTCTCAGCAGTGACAAGAAGATGAGCATCATTTTCAGATAACTCCTATAGATAGCTATCTGGACAGAATTTGGATCATTAGGAAATGGCAAAATTGATGTTCTCAGTGAAATCTGAAAGTCTGTTGTGGTTTTCAAAGTTGAAAATAACAAGTGTCTTGATAGCTTAAATATTGAAGAAAACTGTGCAGATCTAAAATAGAATAACTTCAATATTCATAAGCCCTTCTTCTGAGGCTACGGTGACTTTTCCTGTCCTTCTAATATTTTCTATTCTATGGCTTTGACAATTCTTCACACAGTAGCCGGGCATGGTGGCGCACACCTGTAATCCCAACACTTGGGGAGGCTGAGGCAGGAGGATCAATGTGAGTTTGAGACCAGCCTGGGCTACAAAAGTGAGCACAAGGCCAGTCTGAACTGCATAGTGAGACCCTGTCTCAAAAAGACAAAAAAAAAAAAAAAAAAAAACTTCACGCAAACTACCAGACACTTCATGCGGTTGCCTTGGTGCACGTGGCCCTCAGCAAGGTCTGCAGGACATGCAACAGCGTTGGGTCTGTTAGACTCACCATCCCATCACTACTCTGAAGGATGATGTCCATTTGAGAAAGGGCCTCAAGTGTACCAGCACGAGCATGGATGTGAATGCCCCTTGGCGCATCCATGCTGAGACTCCTCGTGGGGGATTCCAACCTGAAATGTGAAACAAAAAAAAAAAAAAAGAAAAAAAAAAAATCTTAATAGAAATTCATCCTTGATCCGGGGATGGTGGCAATGGATCTCTAGTACTAGCTACTTGAAAGGCTGCAGCAGGAGGATCACTTGAGCCCAGGAGTTCAGTGGCATCCTGGGCAGCACACTGTATAAGATTCTGTCTAGAGAGAGAGAGAAAGAGAGAGAGAGACAGACACACAGACGCACAGACAGACAGACAGAGCGAGCTGCCTGTTATGGTTTGTGTAGCTGTCCTCTCCAAACCTCAGGCTGTAATAGGATTTATTTTCCTAGAGGTAGCTGAATCTAGTGTGTGTGATTCATTGTGCAATGCTGGGATTAAAAGGGGTGGGACTAAGGGGAGGTGATTGCTGGGTCCACTGATTGGGCTAACACTGCCCTAATCCTGGTAGCCCGGATACAACATAAGGGGCTAAAGATGCTTAGCTCCCCATTCTCTTTGCTTTTGCTGTCTTCCACTGCCATGAACTGTGTCTGCTCTGTGATGCTGTCTGCCAAGCCACCCTGCCTTGGACCCCTCTGCTTCCATACTGGAACTTTTCACATACTATGAGCTAAATAAACCTTTCCTCTTTTAATGTTGGCTGCCAGGTATTTTTCCGTCAATCTTGAAGAAAAGAGAACTAACACACCACTCCCTCAACCAATAATTTAGTATAGAAGGTATAATGAATGAGATATCATTAATTCAAATCATTCTTGAGTTTTGATGTTCTATGCATTTTTCATTGATAGTTACAGGAATAATGTGTAGGAAAGAAATGAACATCCTACCAATGAGAGTCTGTGGGACTGGCATCCTGTAAAAATAAGTAGAAATATTAGTCCTAATTGCCATGGTATTCAGATGGCATGGTTAAGTGCCCTAGCAAGCCACACTAGAAGAAAATGCTACTTGTGAATGGCTTTGTAAAACTATTATGCATAGCTAAATTGAACAGAAATCAGCAGACAGAGTGGGGCTCGGGTTTCAAGGAAATCTGCACAAAAATAAAAACAGAGTTGTGGTTGGGGCACATTCACATCAATGCCAGGCCTTAGGATGAAGATGCAAAGGCCAGTCCTGAAAGCCTCCCTAAGGGAAAGCATTAACTTGGGATTATATTGTAATTAGCACCTCCTGGTCCAGTAAATCCAGGCAGGCTTCAGTGTCCCCATGGGTGACTAGAGCATCTGTACCCACCCCATCCCAAATTGTCTTTGTGCTTTCCATGCATCCTTGCTATCTGACTTGTTTCCTTGTTGGATCAATATTAGCTAAGTGTCGGTGTTTGTAATCCTATAGATTGATTGTAGGTAGACCTATAACGTACCCACATGGTGACTTTGTTGTGTGAACTACCCTCTACCTACAAAGGGCCTTAGTGGCCACACCACTCAGTACACCACCTAGAAATCCAGGAACTGTTCTTCCCTCCTCATTTTCAGTAAAACTTTTCTAGTTCTTCCTTTCCTTTCCACCTTCATTCCTTGATGTTGTGGGACCACCGTGGCACATCTGACATCTACTAAATTGGAGTTGTCTTTCTCCTATGTCAAAACTATTACAATATCTATTTAAAACACAAACTTATTTGGGATAAATAGGGACAGGCTGAAGAATAATAGACTCATTTGATACATGTTCATGACATCAAAAAACAAAGTTTGGTCTAGGTTTTATTTAATTTAGAAAGATTACAGAACAGATGAAAGAATTTCTTTTGAAAAAACACTGAATTGACAAAGTCCATAGATGGGATGGAGATTGGCCTCAGATACCTACTGGTAAAATTTTTCAGAATGTGTTTGTGATTAGGCCAAACGTGAGAACAGAGCTAGGAAAACACAGGCCAGAAAAGCTCTCTCGTTTGTTTCTGCCTGGAAAAGAATGAATTCCCACCAGATGGCACAATGTCATCACTTGAAGCATGGAAATTAAAAGTTTGAAAGGCTGATTTCATAAAAATGTGTGAAGATCATTAAGAAAGAGAACAGATAGAAAAAAGATGTGTGATTCAGAAATCCTGTGCACCATAGGATAGGACTTGATGGGGTGGGGAGTAGGAAGGGAAGAGGAAGGAAAGGATTTAAACATAAGTACCTTAGGAATTAGTTTGTATATAAAGTGGTTCTACTCAAAGGTTTTCTCTCTCCTGTCTCTTGCTGGTGCTGGACCTTGAGCACAGAAACTTGAGCATGCTGGTAAGTGCTCTCCCCTGAGCTATGTATATCTCGCTCTTTGTAGTTTTAAATCAGAGAGGTAGTACCTAAAATTGGCAAGGTTTTTGTCCATTGTTATTCAGCTAGAGAAGACCAAGTTTCATTTCCATATGTACATATCAAATTTACCCTGTTACATATTTTGAAATCTTACCTTGACTATAAGAACATGCTTAAAAGACATTGATAAAACGTTTTGATCAACTTGGGCTTATTTTGGTAAAAAACGCTCTGGTATGTGTTTGCTCTGCCTGTATGCCCACTCAGCTTTCTTGTTTGCTCTCCACCAATTCCTGACATCTTTCCTGCCTGGAGGGAGGGAAAGGAAGTTAAGAATATCTAAGCACCTCTTAGAAGCCTTGCGCATTTCAGGCAAAACATAGGTAATCTTGAAGGTTCCAATGAAGCTGAATCTGCTTCTAAGATCAGTTATTCAGCTATGATAGAATGAGCTCAGAATGACCATTTAGTAACGTCAGGTGGAAAGGTAGGACTCCTTTTGTCTCATAAAGGTGACAGCTGATGCTCCTTCAGCAAGACAAGTTAGCAAGAGAGGTGTGGCAGTTTTATTTAATCCCCATTTGATATGACTTAAGAGCATTCAAAAAGGAAGACTCAGACTCGGGGCAAACTTTCCCTTTATTTGCTTAGGAGTTTTTTGTTGTTGTTGTTTGTTTGTTTTTGCTTTTGAGATGGGGTCTTACTGTATAGTCCACTTTGTAATCCAGGCTGGCATTTAACTCACAATCTTTCTGCCTCAGTCTCCTAAGTGTTGGGGTTACAGCCATGCCAAGCATTATGCCATGTGGAAATGTGGTTGGATATGGGTATGGCCTGATGGTAATAGGGTGCGAGTATACAGACCAGGGTGATACGATGTGTACTAGTGGCAGTCTGTGCAGTAAGACTGTAACTACTGTGACTTACATAAAGACCACAAGTTATGGGCAATGCTGTGCAAATATATCCAAGTGCTCTTAGGTGTTGGTCAGTTGCTTTCTTTTCAGACATTACAGATACTTTGCTTTCAGAATTTAACTTTCTACTTATTAATTCAACTGAAGAGACAAATGAAAGATTTAGACATTGGCTTTTTCAGTTCTTGCAGTTGATTGGTATTATAAAAATTATAACTAAGATGTTTGTTTCTTCTTTGTGTGTGACTGGCTAAGCCCACCCTAGGTGTGGGGCTGGTATAGCTTGTGGTGCTGGGAATTAAATTGCAGTCCCTGTGCTTGCCTAAGCTTGTATAAGCAGATGCTTTAGTCTGCTGAGCTATCTCTCCAGCCCCAATATGTTTGTTTCTACACCTGAAGTTTTGCAATGAGCTAGAACAGCTTCGACTGTTCTGTTTGGGAGAGTCTGGTCAGAGCTCAGAAGACCAGAAGGCTGGTGGAAAGCCTGTTTGTGAATACGAGGCTGGAGAGGCTTCTGTGTTTCTTCTTAAGTAAAAATAAACAATACGATAATGTCCCAAAGGTTTGTCAGTATTCATATTTAACTGATTTTCAGTCATGTATGATCTTAATATTGATAATATTTGATTTGAAGTATTTTGAAGCTTAAATTCCAAATTTTATAAATGTAATGAAAGATCAAGAAGCACAAATATGAATATGATAAAAAAAAAAGGACCTTATTTTTATTTGTGAGAAAAGTTCCTGGGAGTATGGCTGAATGATGAGTAATTAATCTTATACAACATACGATGATTTCCAATTTTCAAAACGTTGAAGTCTACTAAATGTACCTAGTAAAATTAAACTGCATATGAGTTTATGCTTCTTTATAAATTTCTTAAACATACCTAATATCTGTGTAGTGGAATTATTTTTAAAATTTTGTCCTTTCCTGATTTTAAAAACAGCAAAACTAACCAGACTTCCTTCTCTAGAGAGAATGCAGAAGGCTTTGGAAACTGAGCAGTGAGCATTTTAGAGATTTTTACGACCTGGCATTGAGACTAGGCTTACCATGTTGAATTTTCACAGCTATGCATATAAAAAAAAGAATCTTAGTTTACGGAGATTCCTCTTTGGTAGGGTGTTAAGGATTCTATGAATATGAGTTCTGTAAAAACCCAAAAATAGCCAACTGTTGTTCTTTCTCAAGAGGAGTCCGGACTTAATTGGAGGCAAAGAAGCCAGTATTCCTGAAGACAGGATGGTGATCTCTCACCAAATGTTCAGGAGCAATGAGTGGGGACAAGACCAAAGGTTTAAGAGACAGGCCAGACCTCTACAAAATAAATGCTGCAGAGATTCCTAGCCTTTGAGTGGCCCCTAACCTTCACAGTCTCCTATTCTGAATATCCATGGACACAATGTATTTCCCAGTCTCTGACCACAAAGATACAGTCTTTTCAATTCACTTAGATCCATCTGCTTGAAATCTCTTTATATTCACCTGGACCAGTCCTCATTCATATTTGACACAATAGTTGATGGGGGAAGTTCTACCACAAGAACTTGATAATAGCCCCCACCTCTATGGACAAGCATGCCAAAGAGACTTTATGACCTTAGTTTGAGCTGTAGTGTCCTCTAATATGTTGGTGATCTATCTCCTGGTCTATAGCCTTACTAGGAATATAAGCCACACTCCAATGGTTGACCGCCCCTCCTTAACTTTCTAGTAGAAAAGGGTCTTCAAGCACAAAGAACAGCCTATGCCTCCCCATCATGACTTCTCTTGGAGTACAGATGACCAGAGCAGTAGGCCGATCCTGGTGTGGCATGGAGCAGTAGAGGCAACCAGAACCCGTGGGCTGAATTCCATGACACAGACACAGGAGAGGGTGAGGTCTGGGCTGGACACAGTGAATGGAGGCACTGTGCTAGGCCCAGTGGGGTTTAGACTGAGATCCAGACCTGCAAGAGGATCCTTGTGGCACAGAGATAGCAGGAGGTAGCTTAGGGGAGCTAGTCTGCCTGGAAGTGTCCATATACATGGGGAGAGCTGCCCACACAGAACTCAGTCCCTCTTCCCAGCAGAAACCTCTCCAGCCTAGTATTCACAGGCAGGCTTTCCACCAGCCTTCTGTTCTTCTGAGTTCTGACCAGACTGTCCCGAACAGAACAGTTGAAGCTGTTCTAGCTCATTGCAAGTAGACAACATTTCCAAACCTTGAACCAGTACACTAACTTTAGCGAAGGATGGGACTATTAACATGATACTGATTCTAAACATGCCTACAATAGCCCGCATTCCAGTGCATAAATCTGATAAGACAGAGGGTGTTTACATCAGCTAACGGAACGCCCACTGTCACCCTGGTTCAAGGCCATTACAGGGACCCCTTCTTCTGGCCAAGGTCTCAGTGATATATTGGTTGGGCATCAAAGAGATAAGAGACATGCCAGGGCAGGAAGCCACATGGCAGGTGATCAGGCTTGCGAAGTGACCTTCTATTTCCCTCGCCCACGTGTTTTCTATGCTTATCAGCCACAAAACCAAAATTGATTTTCCATAGTCCTCGGCTACAAAGGTAACCGTGACCCCCCCTTGTCCATCCAGACATCTCTCTTCTCATTATTAATCTCTCCAGCCTACACTAGGGGGAGGAGCAGAAGCCTCAGGAGCGAGAAGCCACCTTCCATAAACTGTGGTGATTCTCACACAGAGAATTGGCCTTCTCAGACCTTGCTGAGCTGTATTCCCACTTTCAAGCAGGGTCTCTTTTCCTTATAAAGATGACAGAGAGCAAGAGGCCAGCTGTCTGTGAAGACTGGCAAATTGATTGTGCCCATACGGAACGTGGAATCAGCAGAATTTCAGTTATCAGTCACCTACATCTGAGCTCCGTAACTTAAAACACGGTGCTATCTCATTGTCTTTCTTTATGAAATTGTTTACACTTTCATGCTGGGCATGTCTAAATGAGATAAATGACTCCATAACACTGAGCACAGCTCTGGTGGTGGAGGACATTCAGCGTGTGCCGGCTCACATCTTCCAGCCCTGGCTCTTTCCTGCGGTCATTCCACCCCACACTGCTTTCCCAGTCTCCGTGTGTAATGCTTCCCCTGTGTCCTTCTCCCTTATGAGCATCCTTAAGAAAGTAAGGAAATGCTTGTTCCCTTTTATTTTCTCATAAGAGTCTCCTATATAAACCAAACAAATATATCTTCTTATGGGGCAACAGAAGACAAATTCATTTTGAGACGTATGTATTTTAAAACACTGATGTTCATTTTAAAAGTGTTTTGCTATCTCTAAAATATGTTCTGTCATTAAATGGTTTAATAGGATTATTTTTAAGAATTAATGAATTGTTTTTGTATCTTAGGATAATAAAATTTTCTTCCCTAACTTGAATAATTTTTAATATGAATCTTGTGACCCCTTGTCAAAGTTATTGAAAAATCATTATAGTTTACCCCCATATTTTCACGTTATAATTGTTCTCTAAGTGCCTTTAGTATTTAATTAGCTATTAAGTACAGGAGAAATGCTGAATTTTCTAACTCCTATTTAGTGTGACTGTCTGTGGAACATAATAACAATAATAAAATGCTTTTATGTATTTGGTGTCTCTACTTAACACTTCTAACACAATGTCTTATTAAATCTTCCTTTTGGTACTCTGAGGTAAGGGTTGGTGTTAGCGTTGTAACAGGAAAAAATTAAAACAGTCTTGAAAGGTGAACTTTGGCTAGGCCCATAGGTGTGTCCTACTGTGCCCTATTTTCCTTATTATGCATGATTTATTTCAATAAATTAACTTCAAGTTGAGATTCTAAATCCAATTTTACGTGATTTCTAGCACCCTAAGGCCATTTGCATTAAGATATTCCTTTGAGTGCTCTAAAATACAAACATATTATTGGAGTTAACAATGACTGGATATTTAACAGCTCAGAGATAAACTGAAGCACACATAGGCACACAGATTCTGTGAAAAGAGTCTGAAACTGTGTGGTTTTATGCGTTCAAGACGTTCTGTAAGGGTGTGGCTCAGTAGAATAAGCTCTTGCCTGGCAAATGCAAGGGTCTGAGTTAGATCCCTCGTTACACACACACACACACACACACACACACACACACAAAGTTGTACTGAAAGGTCGAGGACATCAGGTGAAGGCAAACACAATCAAAGAGGACAAATACTGTATGCTTCCCCTGCAAAAGGAAGAGCTATTTGAGAGGATGGAGCCTCCATAGATGAAGAGGGAAAAGGTTCTGGAGAAGGATGGTGGTGACAGTGGCGAATATTGTGAATGCCCTAAATAAGCATCAAAGGGGTTAAGAGGATGAATTTTATGCAATACTTATTTTACCACAAACAACAACAAAAAAAAAGGCATCAGATCAAAGGATTCCAACTTTCTCCACATATGGATTTACCATGCACTTGGTATTTATTTATTTATTTATTTATTTATTTATTTATTTACTTATTTAATGGAACCAGAGACCAAACTTAGGACCTTGCACTTGCCAGGCAGGCACATTTGTCCCTTGAGCTATCTTCCTGGCCCCTGCACTTCGTTTTATAACAGTCTTTTATCTACTAACAGTGCATGTCAACATTTTCAAGAATGCATTTTGCAAATTTTAGTCTGTGTAGGGTGACATTCCTTCTACAACGGGGCAAAGATCTTGCCTTGTTTCATAAGCAGAGATGGAGCCAGAGGGGTACATGGGTCAGATGGAACAGCTTTTATAAGCATGGGATGGAGGGCCTGGCAGCCACTCCAGTCTGAGGGGCCATGAGAGGAGATGCCATAGTCAGAGGCCAAACAGTGCAGGGTCAGTAGCACACCCTGGGGCCCTTAGGAGTTTCCTACAGTTGATGGAGAGTGAGCAAAACGTTTAATTTTGCACTAAGAAAAGTGACTGATGCCAATGGGAAGGACAGACTGGGGAGGAGCCAGCTGGGGCAGGACAGCAGAGTCAGAGCTCAAGCAGTGAGGCCTGCAGAGAGTAAAGAGGTGTGAACACTTAAGAGACAGCAGAGGATCAGTAGGATTTGTGACTTATTTTTGGTTTAAAAAATTAGGAAAAAAAATTAGGAGCGGGGGCTGGGGACATAGCTAGGTAGAATAAGCACTTACCTGGCAAATGCGAGGACCTGGGCTCAATTCCCAGTTACATGCGCGCGCGCGCGCACACACACACACACACACACACACACACAAATAAATAAATAAATAAATAAATAAATAAATAAATAAAAATTAGGAGTAGATGAATTCAAAAAGTCATTAAAATAAAGACAAACAATGCAATGAAAATAATCTAGTGACTACTGCTACTATATTATCCAAGCACACATATTATCATGTATTGGAACAAAATTTCTTACCTTAGGTCTTCAAATGGGTCAGCCGTTAGAAGGGGTATCTCCACTGAGTGTTCAAAGAGAGCCCCATCAGGCCCTAAAAGAATACCAAAGTGTATAAGGAATAAAAATACAATGAATGATATCAGACTTATTCAGGATCTCTACTCTGAAATTTAAAATACTACAAAATCTGGAACCTGGAGAACTGACATAACACCACACATAGGAAATTCTTCATTTGACTTCACATGACAAGTTGTAGGAAAAGTGCTGGTGTGCTCAATGCTGCCTAGAGTTACCTGCAAGCTTTCTGTGTAATGTGTACTGAATTTGTCTTTAGATATGGATCCTGGTCCTAAAATATTTCATTATTCAGATGTAGATACTACTCATAACCCCCCCCCCCCAAAAAAAAAAAGAATTCAAAATTTGAAACATTTCTGGTCTCTACCATTTCAGATAAGAGACAGCCAACTTTAGCTTTTATTTTTTTAAATTTTATTTTAAAGAGTAAAAATAGCAGAAACAAAGGAAAATAATAAGCAAGAGTACATGTAGTATAGAATTTCAAAACAAGAACAAAAAAATTAACAGTGGTTGTATTACATATTTTCATCATCAGATCTGATTAGATTAATAGATATAAGCATGTAAAATTGGTCAAATAATTAAACGTTAACACTTTCAATAAACCTTAATTTAAAAAAAATTATTCCAAATGCATTTTGCATTTAAGTCACTCTACTAAAAAAATTTATGGGAGTTGAGGATGCAAAAAACACAAGATCCTGAGTTTGATTCTTGGTACCCCCCAAAATTTATTTATTTATTTATTTATTCTTTTGAGTCCTTACACTAGGAAGACTATACAATATTTGCATACGTAGGTCTGGTTTATTTCACTTATATGTTCAAGATACATCCACTTATATATGAAGTCTTCTAGCTTATCCATCCTTATAGCTGAGTAATACTCCATTTTATGAAAATACCACATCTTTTTCAACCGTTCTTCAGATGATGGGCATTTTGGTTGTTTCTAAGATTTAGCTATCACAAATTATGCTGCTATGAACAGACGTGCACAGATATCACTAAAGAAATCAACCAACAACAAATGTTGGCGAGGATGTGGGGAAAAAAGAACCCTTTTCCACTGCTGATGGGAATGCAGACTGGTGCAACCATTATGGAAAGCAGTGTGAAGACTCCTTAAAAAAATAGGACTGGAAATCCCATTCAATCCAGCTATCCCCCTCCTGGGAATTTTTCCAGAAGAACTGAAAACGTCATATCACAGTGATATCTGTGCAGCTATGTTCATAGTAGCCCAGTTTGTGATAGCCAAATCAAGCTTTTGATTTTAAATTTTGTTGATGAATTTGTGCAGATGTTCCAGTTCAGGAACAAAAGGGTATAGGTGTGATCATGATACCTGTTATGGTTTATGTCTAGTTGTCCCCTCAAAGCCTCATGCAATCATGGGTGGGGACTTCTAGAGTTTGAGACTTGAATGATGATCCACTGGGATTACATGTTTTACTACTTTGGGATTATGGCCTGAGTACGGCTGAGACCATGGGTGTGGCCTGAGGCAGATAGGCTAAGGCAGACAGCCTGATGTAATTTAAGAAGAGAGACAGAGAGACAGACTCGCACTGTTGCTTTGCTGCCCTGATTGGTTGGCTGCCTCTGCCACCATTTTGTTGCATTTCCACCAATCATGAACTGGATGTTCTCTGCCCTGTTCCACTCAGCCTTGGGCCAGCCGAATATGGACTGAAATCTCCAGTAACTGTGAGCTAAATAAACCTTTCCTTTCTTCATTTTGGGTGTCGGGTACTTGTCCCAGCAACGAGTAAAAAGTTAACTAAGACAATACCTTATTAACAAAATAAGATTTGCAAAGCAACTACAATTCAGCTGGTTTATTTTAAAATTAGGGAGAAATAGTCACTATGAAACTGAAAAAGGAAATTCAAGGAAATACAAAATTGTAGCCTGTCAAGAATATGGTTTTTGGCTCAGTCTCTTATTTTCAAGTACTACTCTTGAGAGAATGACAGTAACTGACTTTACACCAGGAGCGGTACATATCAAAAAGACAAGAGTGACATGTATTCCAAACATAGTTTTAGCATTACATTGTGCTATAGTCAATATGCTGAACCTTTTGAAGGTTCTTGAGACCAATATCTGATTTATCCTGTGTACATAAGTGTATGGTTTTGCTATACATTCTCTCAGACTTTCACAGAAAGCAAAGTGGCCAAGCAATGGCCTTGACTCGTCCCGAAGGCTGACACTAACAACAGTTCTACAAAGTACTGTCTATGGTCTCAAAGTTAATCCTGAGGGGATTTGACCCTG